>CAUYRB010016855.1:0-129370 GCA_963574695.1 Propithecus perrieri
TCTGCTATAAAGTTCCCCATTAACTTTTCACTTTCTGTTGTTGGCGTTCACAGACAATTATTATTTAGATCCATTATTTCATTAGAGATTCCAAACTGATGATGTTTCTAATTCAATTATTGGTTCTGAATTTATTAGCTGCACTTCCACTATAAAAAAGAACTTTTCTTGTCAACAATTGGCTGCACTGAAATGAAGTTTATACAGGAAAAGCAGAAAAAAAAGTGATTGATTTTGTCCCTTTGTTTTCAAATAATAATTTGTTGCCCTAGAGAGCTACCAAAGAAATTTGTTTTTGACTGCTTCAGATGAGCTCATAATTTTTATACAGTTAATGCTTTCAATCCATGGCCGTCATTATTCCTTCTGATTCCCAAATTGCCCATCTCAGGCTGGTGTAAGACTTCTCAAGATGAATCCAGTGTTCTTTTGTCATGACTTCATCAGTCTTTGATTACATTCTTGCTTTGGGTACAATTAGATAGTTCAGATTCATCTCGTACATTTTTTCCCCAGATCTGAAATCAGCCATTTCTTTAAGGAACTTTGGCTCCTTTTAAAGGGGAATTGGTATTTAGAGGCTGCAGTCTAAGATCTAGAGGCGTTCATTGCTACTGGGTCATCATTAATTCCAGGCTTTTCGGTGGGCAGAGGGAGGACAGATGCATCAAATCGTGAGTTCACACTGGTATTTACAAGATTTACATAACTTCTTTGGTTTTTATCCTTTTTCCCATATACTTAAACCTTGGTATTTAACCACCTTAACATAATTACTAATTTATTTATCTTATGCTATACTATACTTATACTATAGGTATACTATAATAGTTTCAATATTACAATACCACAATAAAACACTAAGTTTACTGAATGTGGTTAAATATTTCTTTGGGGTTCTTATTTGTCCATAGGATACAACTGACTTGAGATGTACAGTCAAAATATGGGTTTTATAATTACTTGTCGGGGTGACCAACAGTCCTGGTTTGCCCAGAACTGAGGGGTTTCCTGAGATCAATGCTCCAGGCAAATCAGGAGGATGGGTCACCCCCCTTGAAGTAATTCTATACTCTGTGTGGTGAGCGACCAGCTTAACATAGAGTTAGGTTAATTTGTCTCAGGTTGTTTTTGATTTTCAGGAATTCCTTTCTTAATTTTTAAAAAAAATCTAAAACATTTACATAGTTCCAAAGCCAAAACCCAATGATAAGCCACATTCACCTCCATCTCCTCTGTCTTACTCCTTCTCTCCTCCTAGAGGTATGATTTTCCTTAGATTTTTGGTTTATTCTGCCATTGTTTGTTTTTTGAAAATATAGGCAAATACATACTTAGAGTGATATCTCCCTTTCTTCCACAAAAGATAACATTCCATAAACACTATTCCCATACAATGTTTTTTGAAGGTTTCCCAGATGGGCATTTAATCTAGAACTGTAAAGCCGTGTACCTAAATAATCACACCTGTCATCCTCAGAGTGACCTTAAATCTAAGATTCCAGAATTGACACAAAAACAATACAACGAGCCAAGGACAGAATGATACGAATGAGCCAGCTTAACTAGGGCAGGAAAATTCCACATTTTCTCTCCACACCAGACCCCTAGCATTACCTGCTCAGTCCCTAACAGCTTTTTAAAATTGCTGCCGAGCTCAGACCCAGGGCTTGTACAGATTGAATGCAAGGGCGAGTCCTGGCTGGCGAGACGAATTGCTCTCAGCTCCCAGCTGCTGAGGATGGGAAGTGGCTGGGGAGAGGGCAGACACTGGGCTCAGTGTCGCAGGACCAGGATGCCAAGGGCAACACACGCAGGCCGTTTAGCCCTCTGGTGTGGCAGGGCACAGGCAGGGAGTCTGAGGATTTGTGGCTGCTTGGGGGGCTGTGTGAGGCCACACAGGGGCTCTTCGTACAATATGTGCTTGGTAGCATCACTAGATAAGGATTTAAGAGGCTGCAAGAGGAGTCGTTTATGAGATGCAATGACGTCCTTGAGTGGCAGAGAGGAATAGTCTCCAATATTTAACTTGTGAGGAGCCAGGCTCACCTATTGGCAGTTGCACCCAGCCCCCTGCAGACTGAGCACAGGCTGACTGTGGCTACCAGAGTGTTCTAGGCAGGGCAGGGCTGCCATCATTTGTGGACCAAATCAGTGGCTGTCTACTACTATAACTTAAGGACAGCCATAAGCTTCCCCTGTCCTCTCTCAGGTCCTCCCTTCCAGGGCCTTTCCGTATTAGAACGCAAGCTCCAATGAGAGCCCGGCTATAATGGCGCCAGTGCATAGTAGGTGCTCAGTAAATAAGCACTGAAAGAATGATGCTGTTCCTTTTGTTTGGAACACACTTTCCCCCTTGTCTGCCTGGAGAACGCTTATCTATCCCTCAAGACTCAGTTTTACATTTCTCCGGCAAATTTCCCCGATCCTGGCTCACCCTCACCCCTCCCAGCTCCCCAACGCACTCCCTCCTGTGAGCACTTTGGGGTCTTCAAGGGTGTCTGGGATTGCACTTGTCCTGCCGTTTATAATAGTGTCTTTACACCCTGTCCCCTAGCAAACCAGGGTTCAGAGAGGGCAGGGGCCAAGGCTTGCTGATCGATGGCCCCCAGTTCCTAGCACACTGTCCCAAGGTAGAAACAGTCATCGAGCGTCATTCATGATAAATGTGTGGGAAGCAGAAAGGGGAGCACCCAGCTCTGGTGGGTGCGGGGGGTGGTGTCAGAGAAGAATTGCCAGGAGAAGTAAGGCTGGCGGAAGAGAGATGGGAGAGGAATCTTCAAAGTGGATGACAGGGCATTCCAAGAAAGAAAAAGACATTCCAAGATCTGCCCTAGACAGCCCTTTGAGAAAAGTGCTACTAATGACTACTGGGCTGGCCCAACCTGAGCCCCAAATAAGGGAGTTCAGAGGGTGACAGCACCACCCACGGAGCCCTCCATGCTCTCTACCCAAAGCCAGTAACAGTCCCCAGGGGTCCCCTCTTCAAAGCCTGGGTCAGGAAGGCGGAACAAGAACATGCAAATTGCTATTCCACTGGCAGTTTTGCCTGCAAGCAATTTTTGAGACCACACAATAGAAGTTTTCAAATAGATGGTTTCGAGTATCCACAGTGTAATGAGATCAAGACTCGGGCCTGCCAGCATGCAGCCCAACAGGAAAAATATCATTTATGGCAGGCCCACGAATCCTATTTGCATAAAACTTATGAGCCTGAAAGCACACACTCCCTACGCAGTGAAAATCAAAAAGACTTCTCCAGTGTTTGTTTTCTCTGGATGGTGGCAGCCTATCAGGCAAATGAGCCTCCGCAATGAGAGATTTCTCTAAAGCCGAAGGAGGCTACTTATAATAGATTTCTAAATATACGATTGTGTTCATTCAGACATTTCATTTATTGCTGTGCTACAGGAGATAAGGCCTTTCCACTTAAGCCGTTTTATAACCTTTTAATACCTGCATGGATGCTTCACACCCCACCTTCGCACCCACCCTCCCAGGCACAAAACACGTCTGCACACACGCAGCCGGTGTATCTGGAGTATGTACGTGTCTATGGTGGGCTGCCCATGGTGTGGCAGACTGTCTAAAGCACCATTCTCCCTGGCCGATCTTTCCGCTCACAAGGGCGTGACCTCGTGGTTCATTTAGAGGGGACACACTCCTAACAGGGTCAGGAGAACTTTTTTCATAGGCAAATGAAGGGAGTTGAATTATGAGAAGTTTGAAGTCCCACTTCCAACATTTTAGAATTCTCAATTTCCTCCTGTTCCCTCCTCCACACTTCCAACCTCACAGCACGGCATCAAGTTTAGCAAAGAGCAGGTGCAGGATTTATTATGGAAGAGCCTTTCTGTGCGTTGAAGGGCCACCGGCTTTTCTGCTAGCACTCCAAGCTTTGGTTTTCCTTGGTACCGGTTGCCACTTGCAAGCGTGGAGTTGAATAAACATGAATTGGATTGAATCCCTGCTCCAAACACTTTAGATAATGTCCTTCGTGAATGTTTTTAGAGAGGACTAGAGGTACCCAGCAGTGAGGGGGGCAACATTTCTGGCATGAGAGATGGTTAGGACCACAGCAAACTGCACGGCCCTGGTGGAGGGGTGAGGGGGACTAGGTGGACGAGGACGCATCCGGACTTGCGGGTGAGGGGACCTGCAGAGGGGCAAGGACAGAGCTGGGGAAGATGGTGCTAGAGCAGAGAGGAGCGTGAGGACCTGAACGTGGACCCTCGCTATCCAACGGCCAAATGTGCCCTGTCGCAGAAAGGTAGCACGGTTTAAAAATTCCTAACCAGGCAGGCATAGGGGTTGCAAATTCCAAATCTAACAAGGGCAGTGTCGTAATTGTGTGAGATCTTTCTCCCCAACGCTGGGAAGAGAACGGGGAGTGAAAGTCACCGTGTGAAGAACCAGGATCTAGCTCCAGCCAGTTGTGGATTTGAATGCGCGGGGACTCAGCGTTGCAAGGTGTGTAACTTTATGCGAAACTTGCACATTTGAAATATTAGCAACTAAATCAAATTTAGAATATCGTGAATTCCAAACAAAACACCTTTGTGAGCCAGATTTGGAGCTCCGGCGAGATTTGTGCACGAGACTGAGTAAGCAAAGACACTCCACAGTGCGGGGACTTGAGCCTGGCCCGGGGGAAGGATGTGGGGACCCTGAGAAAATCTGTGCAAGACGTTCAGGTCATAAAATGCAGAATGCCTCCAAGCGAGGAAGACCGAGACTATTTGGAATAAGGGAAAGGCTTGGCTTCTTTGGGAAAATTGTATGGTCAGGGTCCTGGGACACACATTGTCCCAGGGTATATACATCTGTGCCATGAGCCACTCAGACAAAAAACCAAACCAAACTAAAACAAAAACACCCTCCCTTCCTCAGGAATACATGAAACAGAAGACAAATTGCTCCCAATTTATACCAGAAGGAGGAAATGGGGTCAGAAAGAGGTGAGAATAAATCAAAATACTCAGTTATAGAACGAGCTGGCCCACCTGTTTCCGGATGGCAAGAAGCTGAGCCATGTGTTCAGGGAGGCCAGGTTGGAAAACACGAGCCTGTTTAGCCAGCACTTGGTTACCAGCAATTGATGCTCCGAGATTCTGTCTCACTGTCGTTAAAAACGTGTGTCACGTAAGCAGCGGGCTGACGATGTTGTATTATCAAGCATGGGGAAGGACATTACACATGAAGCGTGATTGGGGGAAATCAGTATTTTTCGAATGCCTAATCTGTGCCAGGCCCTGCATGGGTGATTCTTACACGACGACTGCTTTTGCTGTTCGCAGCGTCCTTTAGTTACGTGGACAATTTTTGGTTAACTAGTTATTTAGCAGTTAGGTTATTGTGACCATGTATAATAGTGGGCGTTGCTGAGCCGAGAATGAGATGCTTATTACTTCTGCTCTTCTGAAGCAGGAGCATCACCTCTCTTCCTGATCTGACATGCTGGAATGCCACGGAGGCCAGGCCTGGGCCATCTCTTCTCTCTGTCTACACTCGCTCCCTGGCCATCCCCGTGGCTTAAAGATTAACCATATGCCTGTGACTCCTAAACTCACGCTGCCAGCCTGCTCTTCACCTGAATTCCAGACTTGACTGGTGTCGCCCGCTGCTGCCTTGACATTTGCACTTGGATGTCTACAGGCAACACGTACTTAACTTGTCCAAAACAGAGCCCCTGCTTCCCTGCCCTGCGGCCTCAACCTTCACCGTTTCAGCAAATGGCACTTCCATTCTTCCGGTGGGTTAGGCCTCGAACCTTGGAATTATCCCCGTCTTTATTTCCTTTTGTACCCTATATCCAGCCTACAGAAAACTCTGTCAACTCTACCTCCAAGGTATATCCTGAATCCAACCACTTCTCATCACCTCTACCCTTCCAGCCTGAATCCAGGACAGCATCGTCTGTCGCCAATGTTATGGCAATAACCTCCCCACTGGCCTCCCTACTGCCATGCTTGCCCACTGTACGATTTAAACATGAGTCAGACACATCGCTCCTCCACCCAGATCTCCCCAGTGCTTTCCTGTGTCGCTCAGAACAAAGGTGCTGCAAGGTCTGGCCCTGCTGTTTCTGACCTCATCGCCTTTCTCTCCCCCACTCCTCACTGCTCCTGCGGCGCTGCTTCCTTGCCATCCTTGGAACACTCGAAGTTCATTCCAACCCCAGGGCCTGTACCCTCGCCACCACCTCATCTGGAATGCTTTGCTCCCATCTAGCAGCATGGCTTGCTCCCTTCGTCCTCAAACGTCTTTCCTTATTGGAGTGGCTGTCCCTGATTAGCCTGCAAAAGTCAACACCCTGCTGTGACTCTCTCTATACCTCTTATCTTGCTTTATTCCCCCCCACAATATTTATCACCACCTGATACATTCCATATTTACTTATCGTCTGCTTTCTTCCCCTGGAAGGCAGGGATGTGGTCTGTCGGGCGTAGTATCGTATGTGCCTGGAATACGGTAAGCACTCGATAAATATTTGATGCCTGAATGAATTAATAAGAAGCGTCAATAAATGCACGTATGCAATCTACAGGTTGAATTTGGAAGCAGAATTTCATATTCTACATGAAATTCTGTGTAGCTCCTTCTCATAAATGCCTCCTTAGCCAGTAGGAGTCCGTGTTTAAGTATCTTTCTCTTCCACTAGACCGAAGCCCCCCGGAGGTCTCAGTGCCTGGCGCAGGGGCTACCATCAGTAAAATGTCTGTGGGCCCGTAACATCTTCAAGATTTAAAGAATGAATAGGCATAACCGCTCATCAAGGTCACATGTTGCCCATCCTGCAGATACGTTTAGGAGAGAACCTGATACATCTAAGAGGATTCTGCAACCTTATCCATCCATTCCTTCACTCGAGCATTTATTGATCTGGTATGTTTCGAGCACCTTCTCTATGAAAGTTCTAGTTCCCAGACACTTTCTATTCTTATGTCTAAATTACCACTCCAATCGCCCGCCTCCTACTCATCCAAAACACTGTTTCTCGTTCTGACCTCGGTGGAGCTGGGGAACAGCTGGGTACCAGCGTCTGTCTAATCACCCTTCATCCCCTGGCAACTGTTGAGACATGCCAGGATGCTCTTTGCTGATGCCTCTCAAATTTAAAATGGGAACACTGGGTATTCAGAACAGAGGCCTTGACATTTAAAATACCTGCCCCTCCCTTTTCAGCCTGCTAGAAGTGCCTGGTTGTTGACATTCAGGGTCCGGCATGGACCGGCCATCCTTTCTTGGGACTGGTGTTCGTTCGGTTTGGTGGATCGAGTTCATGGACAATGGGCACATTTTCCTAAGTCATCACAGCAAGGAGGAACCCACACTCTTGGAAGCAACGTCTGGTAATATGATAAAAGAGGGGTAATATTTTATGTATGGAACTTGAATTCTATTCAGCTGGTAGGGGACAATTTAAAACACGGAGGGAAAGAAGTGAGGCCGCATTGGAAACAGAGCTCCCAAGCTGCACAGGAGGGCTGTTTCGTAGTCAGTCTCTGCATTTCTCTACAAAATCACTGGGCTAATTGCACAAGCTCCTTGCTCGAGTGGGAATGAAAAGCATCCTTGGAGTGAGCTTTAGCAAACTCTGCTTACTGTGTTATGTAAATAAATCTGTTTCATAAAAAAGTCCTGCGGGGGGCGCCTTTTCCAGGAGGGCCTTGTTTTTGGGTGAGAGGACAGGCAAGGAGGGTAAATACCCATCGGTATTGTTTTGCAACAATTATTCACTGTTTTTGTTAGCAGCATTTTTAAAAGCTGAGCGCTTACAGGTGAAAGGTAAGTTTCACTCCAAGAAACAAGAGGCAAAGTTCATTCTTTAAGAAAATAAAAAATAAAAAACCCAAGACCTACCTCATGTACTCCAAGAGGGGAGTCTTTGAAAAAGCAAGCTCCCCTGTTGTGTTAGAGAGTATTCACTTTACACACCGTCTCACACACACAGTATGATTTATAGCCCGTTTTTTGTTTTTGTTTTTTCCTCGGGTTCAAGCTGCTGTGTAAGAGGAGGCTCTGGCGGTTGATTTGCCCGTGGGACATCAGTAAGGGAAATGTGCTCGTCTGCCTGGAGAGGGGAGCAGGGATTTCAGGACATAAAATTGACTCCGACCTGATTCCTTTCGGATACATCTGCCTGTGAAGTGACCCGTTCAGCTGTAACGAGGTGGAGTTTTTGCCCGTGGCCAGATTGTCGGGAGACCTCGCTGGAGTCGCGGAGACCCACAGGTGAGGCGGGAGCTGGACTAGTTCCCAGTGTAGCTCTTGGGTTAAACTGGAGTCTTTTGTTTTCCTCTGAGAGGTTGGCTCAAGCCTCCAGAAACTTGCATGTGGCCGGTTCTCCTGCCAAGTGACTCTGTCCTTGGGAAGCTGCGGCCTGTGAACACAGGGACAAGTAGGTTAGAGCACATGGTTTGTAACTCTTAACTAATTTCTCCAGATATATACAGCTTTTCTTCGCAATCATTCTTCCCTCTTGATCTCTTCCCCTAGGAGTAACTGTCTCTTGCTCTCTCAGAGTACTTTCAGAGTCCTGTGTTCTATACCCCAACTTTCCAAGTTTTGCCCTGCTCCCCATCCTACGCACAAGTTCCAGATCAGAGTGTTCCAACACCTTGTCCCCTCAATCCCAATTTGAACAGCATTTCCTCTTCGCAAGGATACCAGCAGGCTGGGCATCTCCTAGACTGAGCCCTCCAAAGAACATGTCAATCAAGCCACCCACTAATACCCAACTAAACAAACACTGCTTATTTTTGACGGAGATAAATTACCAAGAATAGACAGAAAAGCAGCAAGTCTCAGGGAGTCAAGCAACAGAAACAGGTGACTGCAAATTCCTCTCTTAATTCTACCATCAAACTCCCTGTGTGACCTTGAGTTTCTAACACTTATCGTAAGTACAGAGAACCTCAGATAACTTCCCAGGGCTATTTTGAACAATACATATTAATTAATTGGTTAAATAATGCAGTGATTACAAATTACTTTGTAAATGCGAAGCTTTATGTTTACTAAGTAATTCCGCATGACTTACCAAATGACTGGACTAAAAGCAATGTAGGTACATTTTTTTCTATATATAATAAGAGATAACACATATTAAATCTTTATTATGGACCGGACGCTTAGCTTAAATTATCTCATTTAATTTCCCTAACAGCCCTAAGTTGTGAATACTTTTGTTTTCCCCATTTTAGAGGTGAAGACACTGAGGCACACAGAAGTTGAATAACTTCCCAAAGTCTTGCAGCCAGAAGGAGCCAGAACCAGGATATAGACTCTGATAATTCGTTTTCAGAGCTGCTCCTACCCGTTCTACATAATGTCCAGCTATGTCTGGAAGTCTCTCAAACCACTACAGAAAAATTTCGGTAATTCTGTTTCTTTAAAATATTCAGTCCATTGGATGAAATAATTAACAACTAACAATTAAACAATAATTACGTACAACTGCACATATGAATCCATTCAATTCTGACACTAACCCTATGAAGTTGGCACTGAGATTATTCCCAGTTTACAGATGAGGCACAGAGATGCTAAGAAACTTGTCCAAGTTCACACAGCTGGCAAGTGGCAGAGGCAGGCTTTGAACCGTGGGCAGTCTAAAACCTATTTTTTATCAATAAATAGGCCCAATGAATGACTGAAAATGTAGAGCAGGACGTAGAATCCTGTTATAGACTCCAGCAGTAGACTTGGCCACTGAACGGTGTGAACTTGACCCTCAGTTTCTTCATCTCCCCTAACCGTTGCCAGCTCTATAATTCTATAATTTAACACGTGTGTATTTCTGAAGAGGAGTCTGGAGAACAGTCATTGCAGTTTCAGAAGCAAACGGGTAGCAAAGCTCACGGTTTTAGGAATTTGAAAGGAGGCAGGAAGACTACGCAGGTTTGGAACTTCATTCGGGAGCCCCGGCAGGCTGGGATCCGGAAGTGCTAGTGGGACTTCCAGGAGATGAAGCCACTTGGCAAGAGAACAGTGTTCTGATGGCGGGGGAGTGAGGGCTGGCGTGGAGCGTGGAGATGTGGGGTAGAGGGTCCCTGGATTCACCTAGACCAGAAGGTGGGAGTGGAGGGGAAGGAAAAAGAAGTGTGTTTGGAAGATGTGGAGACAACCCAAGTGTCCATCAATACATGAGTGGATTAACAAAGGGAGTTTTTAAGTCCTTAAGCTTGGATCCTCTTTGCTTTGTCCTTCACACACTCCCCTAGGGCATTATTTCAATCTCAGTGGCTTTAAATGCCATCTATATACATGTCACCAACATACATATTTCCACCCCAGACCTCTTCTCTGAACACAGAAAATATATGTCTAACAGCCTTTTTGACATCTCCACTTGATATCTCACGGGTAATTCAAATAGATTTAACAGATCTAAATCTCAACTCTGAATCACCCTTTCTCCAAAACCTGTCCCAAATCTATTCTATTCCAGGGCCCTGTGTTTCAATAAATTCTACTTTCATGCAACTATTTGCTCAAACCAGATATTAAGGAGTCATCATTGATCTCTCTCTCTCTCTCTCATCATCATGCACATTCAATCCACTAAAAAACCTACTTGATTATTTCTCCACGACATCTGTTTTGTGTCTGTCTACTTCACCCACCTGCACAGCTCTCACCCTATGCCAAGCCACTGTCGTCTCCCACCTGAAACACTACAACAGCCTTTTCACTTGTCTCTCTGCTTTGACTCTTGGCTCCCTTCCCTCTCTTCTCCACACAGTAACTAAAGTCATATTTTTGAAACACAAAATGCCTATGTCCCTTCCTCTGTTTAAAACTCTTCAATTGCATCTGAATTCAAAATCCTTAACATGGTCTACGGAACTTTTCATGATCTAGCCCCAGTCTATTTCCCAGTTTCATTGTGAGCCATTCTTCCTGTCACCAGCTACATTCAACTTGCTTGTGCTTGTGTGCTCTCTCTCTCTCTCTCCCCATCGCTTCCTTTGTGCTCTTCCTCTTTTCCTTCCTTCCTTCCTTCCTTCCATCTCTCCTTCCTTCCATCTCTCCTTTCTCTCTCTCCTTCCTTCCTTCTGCCCGCCCTTCCTTCTTTCCTTCCCTCCTTCCTTCCTTCCTTCCTTCCTTTCTCGCTTCCTTGCTTCCTCATTTATTCAAGCACATGGATCTCTTTTTCTACCCAAGAATAATGTATAAGTTATTTCCTTTGAGTGAAATGTAGCATCCCTTGCCTTCACTTCCTGCAACTCCTCGGCTGATTCCTACTCATCCTTCAAGTCTTTCTTAACACTTGTTTGGGTTATCTATTGATGCTTAACAAATCTTGCCAAAACTTAGTGGCTTAAAACAAAAAACATTTTATTCCATCATGAATTATCAATCTGTGCTGAACTCAGCAAGGGGATTCTTCTGCTGTTCTTGCCAGTGAGCATTCGTGTGGCCATATTTAGTTGATGAGTCCACTGGTATCTGGGACTTTTCCCCTTCTATCCTATCCCTTCCATGTGGACCCTTCCCATGGTCCCATCAAGGTCTCTCCAGCAAAACAGCATAGATAGGACACATTACATGACAGTTCAGTGACCCCGTAGGGTAAACACAGAAGCTGCTAGGACGTTTAAGGCTTAGCATCACAAGTGGCACATTCTATTGCTGAAAGCTTGTCATAGGGACTATTCAAGGAGATGAGTACTTAGAAGTGTGGTTCCTTGGAGCCACCAATGTACCATATTATGAAAATACACCTTAATAGAAATTAGCTTTTATTTAAGGGATAGGAATTGGTCACCTAGCCCGGCAATACAGAAAGGAATAGAAAAATATCTGAAGTTGATTTATTAACTTATTACAGCTTCCATATGGAAGAGAAAAGATAAGGGAATCCAATAATCACAGTATGTGCTTTGGTCTTGGTGACTGAAGATTTGATTTCAAGGGGAGAAATGAGTCATTTTATTGTTTTGTTCACCAACTTTGCTACAAAATCTTTAAAGTAAAAGAATTTGACTTTAGCCACTTAATTAGCAAATGATCACATTTACAAAAGAAAGTGTATTTAACTCTTTTGGGCTATGATTTAACCCAAACCAAAAATGTTTGATTACAGATCATTTCTTAAACATTTTCAACAATACCTATTGAAATATTCATTGCAAGATTGAAAGATGGGTTGTGTCCACTTCTAGCAAACAGAATATGTTATTATTATTATCATCATTATTATCAATATCGGTGTTATCATCATCATTATTATAATGCCAGTTAATAGTTGTTTGATACAACCAGACTAACAAGAATAAAAATTAACAAATAAGCAGACACACAGCACTGTAGTTAGCCTGAAGTAGAGTTCAGGTCTCAGCCACCTTGCAAGAAAACTAAATGCTTCAACACATTATGAAGGATGCTCATCTATTGTCCATCCAGTCATCCATTCTGTGACCAACAGTTTGATGTCGGCTATGTGCCAAGCACGGTGAGAGGCATGCAGTCCTACTTACAGATGAGCACATCATGGGCCCACTCCCGAGTAGCTCACTGTCTCTGCTAATTGTTCTATTATGCCTGACCGTAATCTAACTCTATACAATTAAATAAACCTATCAGAAAAGCATAGAGAATGAAAATATAGAGGGATAAAATCTATTGAGAAAGAGGTTATTTTTAACAGCTGTATTACTGTTTTATATATTATATTTCAAGTCATAAAAGATTTTGCCATGGATATTTAGGACTATTTCTTACAATTTTCATGGAACTCTTGAGTTGTGGGGGAAATGCTTGAAAACTGAAAATCCTACTTGTAACTTTTTGTATGTTTGTTTTCCAAAGCCGGTTTGGCTTCCTGAAGCATTGTGGAGTGTTATCAGAATTTCTGGACAATGCAGTGGCATTTAGAGATTATTGGCATTCCATTATCACAACTGAAAAATATCTCAGGTGGCCACTGGACAGCTTATAGGTTAATAAAACAATCTTTGTAAAGAAAACGATGTTTGAAACAATTTTCTTTATTAGCAGTCTGAACCAAACGTTTGGCTGGAAGTGTAAATATGTGAAAAATATAAACAAATATTGTGGTATTGATATTTCTGTGTATGTTTGTATTTTATACATACAGGATCTCTGAGAACATTTGCCTCTTAATTGGAGAGAAAATACCCATCATGAAAGTACAGCTTTCAATTTCTTTTTCTTGGTAAATCAACACTCATTAAATACTTCGATTCATTTCTCTTCTTCACTACCTGTCTAAAAAAAGTTCTAAGTATATCATAAAAAAATAAAGTGTAGTGGAAAGGAGGAGATTGCTAATCGGAAATTCCCTTTAAGTCTGACATTTGGTTTTAGTAACGCCTCTAAATATCTACAGACACTATCTTTAATCAAACATTTTTATCTGCAAAATTGAACTGGAAATTGTTGTTAATGCCTAGTTAATAGCCCTTTTCTTTCCTAACAGCTAAGAAAAATCTCATTTCAGAATAGAATTAACTAGAAAATGACAATTCTTGGAATTTATGGCTCTTTTCCTAGTTTGTATCCAAACCCATCTAAGCTCTTTCCGATCAAATTGAATAAGAGCGTGTGCTCTGCAGTCAATCTAACTTCACTCAAGGCGTGTATTTAGGCCAGCTTGTACATTATAAAAGGAAAAAGACATTTTCTTGTCTTCTTTTCCACTTATTTAATTATGGAAATCAGGGTTTTCTTGATTCTGTCAAGATATAATGCTTCTTTTGCAATGTGTCAGCTAAAGACACTATATTAAAATGCCATTTAACTCTTACAGAAAATAAATATTTACAAATCATTTCATTCTTATTGTATTTTTTAGGCTTTGTATTATATTTTACTTAACTATATTCTGAAGCAAAATCTTACCTAGCACTTTAAAAAGAGTTCACAAAATGGTTTGGACACTATAAAACGGTATTTAGTCCATTAGGGTTAGGACCAAACAGTATACATAAGACATTTATTGGATCCAGGGTTATGAAGAGAAAGTAAAATATAAACAGTACCAAGCAAACTCACACCTATACTTCGTGCTTATAAAACATATTTAAATTATTCATAGAGTAAAAAAAAGATAAATATATTTCTTCTAGTGTATTAACTCTGCTGCTAGCCAAAAGATACTTATTTTTCTCTTTTTACCTCAATCCCTTAAATCTCTCATTGCTCTGCCTTATAGCAGTCAATAAATCACATGCCAGACATTAGGGCTCAAGGTCCATTGTAAATAACCAACAGGGTTCTGTCCCTCTATGAGGTTTGTTTTGTGATATATTATGTGTATAGAAACTGGTGGTTTGGAATATAACAAATGTGTTTTAGAAAGTTTCCCGTGACCATTCCCTCATGAATCTATTCCCGGTCTTTGTCAAATCAAGAAATTATAGGAGTTTTCTAAAAATAAGTTCAGAATTTTATGTTACCCTATAAGTATATGTCCAAAAGAGCTTGTAATAAATTACAAACTCCTAAGAGAAAAGGGATTATGTTTATATATTGTCTCTGTCTTACACACAATGAGTCAGTGTGGTAAAATGGAAGGAAGATTTTGGAATTAGAACAAGTTAGATTGGAACCTCAACTAAATCACTGGGCAAGTCATTTTGCTTCTTTGAGCATTTGTTTCCTCATTTGTAAAGTGGGAACAATAATATGAACCTCATGGGTTGGGCATTACCTCCTGCATTATGGCTTTCTAGATATCTTTTAAACTGTCCTCTGCACCAACTACTTCACACATATCATCTAGTTACTTCCCACTAATTGCTCCATCTTGCCTTTGGTGCCATTCCTAGGTAAATATGTCACTAACTCTCTCTAGCTCATTCTAGAGGAAATTCATTTTTTTTTTTTATACTTTCCTAAGACTGTACTCCTCTTCTTTGGAGAAGGAGTTGGCAGACTACAACCCATAGACCAAATCTAGACTGTCCCCTGTTTTTGTCAGCAAACTTGTATTAGGACATAGCCACGTGCATTTATCAAACGTGTTGTCTGTCACTGCTTTTGCCCCACAACTTCTGAGTTGAGAGGACACAGCAGAGACTGGCTGGCTGGCAAAGCCTAATATTTATTATCCAGCCCTTTACAGAAAAAAGTTTGCTGACTCTTACTTTATATAATTTATTTTATTTTTCGATGTTGCAAAATTAGTGAGGCTATTTATAAAATGACTCTCTCCCCTGTTAGGATACAAACTACACTAGAAGATGGACCTTTTCTCTTCTTGATTTTTACTGGTTCCTTACCACCAATCAAGCTCAGCATCTGAAATACAGCTACCGTCGAATAAATGTTGAACAAACCGAATGAAGACACAAATGAATGAATGAACGAACCAACAGGTACATTTACTTAATTTTAAAGTTACCCTGGTTAGATGATAACGAGCACAACTGAAATCAAAGTGGACAAAATTTTCATACATCTTCAGAGTATTAAGATAAAATACTACGGGTATAACCAGTTTAAGTGTTATAAATTACGTAATTGTACATTCAGCATTGTCTAACCTACACACCACAGTCTGAAAGAGACCTTGTTCTGAATGAGCTTTTCATGAAGCTCATACATTATGGACTTTATAAAACATGCATAAATTAAATAACCATTTGTCCCACATTAAAATACTTCAGTGACATATGAATAATATGTAGGCAAAGGCTAGAGAACTAATTATGAGGGAATTACTTGCTTTTTATTCAATTACTTTTGGCATCACCTCTGCTGCATTTCTGCTTTGTTGTATATTATTGCTCCCCCCTTCCACTTCCTGCTTTGCATAAACAATATATCAGAAAGCATTTTGCAGCGAATGCCCAGCAGCTCCTGGCCTTGAAGAGCTTATTCGCCTAATTGTGCATCCCTTGTGGATTTTTCATAATACTTTACAGATCTAATTTAAATACTTTTACAAATTCATCAAATACATTCTCCGAGGCACATTTACTCAGCTTACTTTTGAAACTTCTAATGAATTCTCTCGATATGTAATTTTATACTCAGCATCATGATTTGAATTAAATATTATTGAACAAGGTGTTCATTATTGGATGTGAATTATAATTAGAATGATAGGCAACCTTAACTATGATAATAGTTTTAGTCAATTTCCTGTGGGACTTCCAGTTTTCAATCCAGTACAAAGACCAATACCCTCTGCTAAAAGTCTGTTATAAGGGTTACAAGTAAATTAAGCAATGTCAGTTCTAGCTGCTTAAAAGCTAGGATTAGCAGATACAATTTAACTCTTAAAAGGCAAATAGCAGGCTGTCACGGGGCTGTGAATCAGCAGTGCAGGCAGGATAGCTGACCTGCTTTATACGCAATTTAGCAACCTGATATTGAGAGATGACCTAGATTTTCCAAGAACCAAATGTGAGCCTTGTAAATGATTGCTGTACCCGTCGATTTCACATATACATCAATGGAAGCAACAAAGGTGGACGTTAAAGAAAACTCGAGTACCTGACACATTTTCTATTAAAATATGTTCATGTCTTTAACATTATAAAGAGATACGCAGCTAAAAGCTTCTTTTACAGTAGTTGTGTTAGTGTGATAGAATTATGGCATTTTTCTTTTCACATATTTTAAATGTAGTCATTATACTTAATATGAAAAACACGTGAATAAATATGTGAATAAATGAAAGGGCAGAATCTACTATAATCAGATAGCCTTGATTTATTTTCATCCAATGGCCATTTCAACAGCATGTGATATGAATCTCCAAGAGCATAGTGGTTTTCAGATCACTGAGGCCGGATTGTCAGGGGAGACTCTAATTAACTTTCTAAGTATCTATTGTCTCATTATAAATGACCTAGGATGATGCTTTACACCTAATATTTGTTCATTAAATGTCAACTCCCTTCCCCCTTTGTGAATAATTATGTGCAAGTCAAGGTTGGTGAACATATTAAATCTTTCTCTTTTCTAACTCTTTATTTTCATTTACAATGCAGTCACCCTGCGGTAAATTTGTCTTTAACTGGACAACACCTCAAAGTAGTGCACACTACTACTATTCAGGAATAAGGAAGCGCTCCTGTCAACAAATTACTCTTTTTAAATCGGTATTTTTCGTGTGGGATGCTGGGGACATTTAAGGGTTTGCTACACTGGAGTGTACATGTTCACGACATGTTCATGATACAGCCTGTCAAAGTGGCTTTAAAAACTAAAGCTGTGTCCTCTTATTTCACGTCACTGATTTCCTGTAATTTTGTCAACCATAATTAGGTCTGTTTCCTTTTACCCTAAGCCTCCCTTCTGTGAGACACTGTAAGTCCAACCTAGTGTTAAGTCTGCCTCTTTCACTCTTTCATCCCGTCTCCATTATCTCCCACCTCCTATAATCCCAATCTTACACCAGAACTCAAATGAAAACAAAATGACCCTTCCCATCTCAACCATACAGAAACGCTCTTTCCTTTCCTCATTTTGGGTGTGCTTGTTTGTATACATCTGCAGAAATGCTGCCATATATGTGAAGAGACTATACACGTCTTTTTGGGAGGGAAGAAAACCAGGGACTAGGTGAAAAATGTCTCATGCTCAACAACTGAATAAACCATGAATAGCGATCTAAGGTAGTGAGGATTCATTCATGATTCCTTATCAGTAGATGTAGATATGATTATCACTGTTACTCACACTTAGAGGAAAAACTATTTAAAAAATGTAGGCTGATTAGCACAGGAGTAATGAGATTTCCTTGTAGCACATGTCATATGAGATACGAGGAATTTGCTTATTTTCATGACTTCTTGCTGAAGCAAGAGAAAGGGACCCAGCATCTGTGACCGTTTCTTTCACCCTCAGCACTGGCATCTCACACTGACCACCAAAGTTAAGAATTTTTCAGGAAAGGCAAATACAAGAGGCTTCCATTCTCACTGTCTCTTTTTAAAACTTCATAAAAAGAGAAAAGAAATTCTGAAAATTCCAGCATAACTTCTGTTGCCTGAGTTACCAGAAAAATAAATAAATAAATAAAACCCCTGACTATTTCTTCACAGCAGAGTCCCCAGATATGTGGCAGATATTCCTTAAAAAAAAAAAATGTTTTAGAAGTTACAGCAACATGGCAGAGTGAGTTGAGGCACACTCACTCACAAAACATAGAAATGTTGGATAAAATGTAATAAACAAATTTTATAGACATAGATATACTCAAAGAAAGAAAGAGAAATCTGTTGGTGCTGGAAATGAAGGAGGAAGGTCTGAGGCAGAGCTGTAAGCGCCTGAGTCAATGCCTCGCGGGGAACAAATGGTATAGACTCAGATGCGGGCCCTACGGACTAACAGCGAGATGTCAGTGTCCACACAGGGCTAACGCTGTCTCTCTCTGCACCAGACAGGGGGCTGGAAAGAGACCCCCACACAAAGCCGAAAATCCTGAAGGTCTCTCTTAAAAGGGAAATAAGAGACTCTCTTCCTATAGACTCTGAGAGGCAACAAAGAAGATTTGCATCTGCTCTGCTTCAGGCTGGAAATTGACCCCTCAGCTATGGGCAGATTGAAATCTACCTTTATGAACTGTGGAGTAATAGATGCTAAATTGAAATTAACATATAAAACTTAGATTGATAAAATCACCCGGTTCTTGAGAGAACTTCTTTATAGGTATACTTTTACAACTCAAGGAGTATGGGACGTCCACAAGAGGAGAAAAAAAAAAACCACTGGAGATAAAGTCACAAAAAATATTTTAACCATATAAGTAAACAAATCACCAGAGGGTACGGTGCACTAACAATAATCAAAAGAATTCGAATCTACGTGAACCTCAGATGACAGCATTATTTTTTAAAACATCCAAAATATTTGTGTTTATAATGATTGTATCTATAGAATAATAGATTCAATAAAGGCAATTATAGACTTAAATGGGCAAATGTGAAAAAGAAAAATATGTATAAATGTGAGAAATATAGTCACTTAAATTCACAACTCAATGGATAAGTATGAAACACATAAAATAGAACTTTGGAGAATGTTATGAATTGGAAGATAACTTGTAAGATTACTCAGAGTGGAGCTAATTTTGACAAAAAGATGGAAAATGTGAACTAGAGAAATGGAAGTGAGAGGAAGAGTCCAATATATACCTAGTAGGTGTTCCAGAAAGACTATTATTAGAACAGGGGAGAAGCAATATTCTAGGAGATATTAGCTGAGACTTTCTTATAACTAAGGAAAAATTGGACTCCTCAGTTTGAATAAACATAATGATCTGGATTAAGACTCATTCTTAGACCCATTTAATAAAACTACACACAATTTAAGAAAGTTTATAAAACAACCAGAAGTTTCAAGAGATTATACTCAAAGGAATTAAAAACTACCTGACAGCAGATCTATCAACAGCAACTACAGAGGCTAGAAGAAAAAGATAAAAAAATCTGTAGAATTGACAAAGATTAGAACAATAGACCAAACAAACAGATCCATTGGGAGCCTAGAAACATATTCATATGTGTAGAGATGGTTGGTTTATAGTACAAATGGAAATTTATAGCAGGGGGGGAGAAGAAAAACTGTTCAGTAAATAATTATACAACCTTGCTTATTCACATTAAAAAAGATAAAATTTGATTCCCATTTCAAAAAATACATAAAAATAAATTTCAGATACCTTAGTAGATGCAGGCACCCCATCCATATTCCCTTGGCATGAGATCTCAATACTTGACAACATGTCCTATGCAGGCACCTGGACTCTGCCTGGGGGCTTTCTCTCACCTCCACTGGGCCAGGCCTGGAAGTTAATATCCCTGCAACAGCCCTGAGTCAATGGCAGATGGATGTTGGACATTCATTTTCTACCCCTCATGAAGGACAACTCAGATTCCACACTGTCTTCCAGGGTTTCCCAGAAAGCTCAAACTTCAGTGGCCCACACTATAACCTGCTTGATAATGTGTTTTTATTAGTTTCTTTCATTGCCTTGTCTAAATGTTCTCATTTCTCTATCAGTGTTGTCTGGCTTCAGGTCCCATGGAAACTGATTTTAATAGAATTATTGTCTCAGGCTCTGCTTTTAGGAGAGCCCAACCTATTAGGTTGGTGCAAAAGTAATTGCGATTTCAAATTGTGAATTTTAAATCATTATAACTAGGCTCAAACACCTCTTTATTAATCAAAATAGGAACCATTATAATCAACAGATTTTTGCCAACAAGAAATAAGTTTGTTTAGTCCTGTAACGTAAAAACCCATGCTCCGGGATTTGACAAATTCCTGGAAAGCATTTTCTGCCTCCTGCTTGTTGTGGAAGCATTTTCCCTGCAAAAAGTTGCCAGATGCTTGAAGAAGTGGTAGTCAGTTGGCAAGAGGTCAGGTGAATATGGTGGATGAGGCAAAACTTCATAGCCCAATTCTTTCAACTTTTGAAGCGCTGGTTGTGTGGCGTGCAGTCGGGCATTGTCATGGAGAAGAATTGGGCCTATTCTGTTGACCAACACCAGCTGCAGGCATTGCAGTTTTCAGTGCATCTGAACGATTTGCTGAGCATACTTCTCAGATGTAATGGTTTTGCCAGGATTCAGAAAGCTGTAGTGGATCAGACCAGCAGCAGACCACCAATCAGTGACCATGACCTTTTTTTGGTGCAAGTTCGACTTTGGGAAATGCTTTAGGCCTTCTTCTCGGTCCAACCAGTGAGCTGGTCTTTGCTGGTTGTTGTATAAAATTCACTTTTTCTCACACGTCACAATCCGATTGAGAAATGGTTCATTGTTGCGTAAGATAAGAGGTGACGACACTTCAAAACGATGATTTTTTAAAAATTTTTTGCCAGCTCATGAGGCACCCACTTATTGAGCTTTTTCACCTTTCCAATTTGCTTCAAATGCCGAACGAGCACGGGATGGTCAACATTGAATTCTTCGGCAACTTCTCATGTAGTTGTAAGAGGATCAGCTTCGATGATCTCTCTCAATTGCTCCTTGTCAACTTCCTATGGCCGGCCACTGCACTCCTCATCTTCAAGGTTCTAGTCTCCTTTGCAAAACTTCTTGAACCACCACTGCACTGTACATTCGTTAGCAGTTCCTGGGCCAAATGCATTGTTGAAAAAAGAATGGCTAGATGACAGCGCGGGTCAGCAAGGGTCACCTTATGCAGGTCCTGGCAATCAATCACAAGCCATTTAAAGGCTTTAATCAGGAAGATGATTGGCTAAAAGAGATTCTTCCTTGGTAGGTGCATAATGGGATGGAGGGAGGCAAGAATTGAAATGGGAAGTGAATTAGAAAATCACAGTAGTCTATGGAAGAGTTGGTGGTGGCTTGGCTTGAGGTAGTAGCAGTAGACACGGAGAAAAAAAGAACAGATTTGGCACCAAATAATTCTGAAATGGAATTGACTGGGCATCATATTAGAATTCGTATTCATAGTTAGACTTGAGAATAGCTTAAACCTTTTTCTAAGAATATACCACTAGTCTATATTTGATCAAGATACAATCTTGATCAAATATAAACAAACACATGTTCTTGTTGAAAAAAGGCTACACGTTCATTATGACTCTTTACTATTTTTTGGAATCAGCAGTAAACCATTGTTAAAAATGCTAGTGATAACTCCTTTCTGAAATTTTTCAATGAGACCATCATCAAACTCCTTTGCCCTCTTGTGTATGTGAGCAGGCTTCTTCCTAGTTCTCTTTCCTAAAGAGGTCAAAGAGGGCAATGTTCCCTTTGAATGCATTGATTTGCTCTCATATTCCCCATTCCTGCTTTGTAAGGTTGGTTGCTTGCCATACCCCCACCTTTTAGTCCTTTCCCCCTCCCCACACAAACCATTCAAACACAGTTCTTTACTGACCAAGCAATACTCAGTTGGGTGACCATCGAATCAGATTAAATCTTGAGTAGGCAAGGCCTACTCAAGTAATTTTTGAGTAATTGATAGCCAATTTCAGAAATATTTTTGGATTTAGCCCCTAATAAACTCTTTAAATTCTATTCTTTAATAATAACAAAAGATGCTTTACCAATTGGGTATGAAGTTTAGAAAATTCTCTAAGTACCTTTCTAACTTTCTCTCAATGCAATTCTTTTATCAGTTTTACTGAGACTGGTCCTGACATCAAGTGTTCAATAATTCATTCAAAATAATTTTTTTTGCCAGTTATGTTCTCAATGGATGTACTGAATGGTTATTCTATTAGCACATAATCCCTCATTTTCATATTCTTGACTAAGTAATTACTTAGATGTCCCCCAGTAAAATGCATCTGATGTCTTTTGCAAAAATCACTTAAACAGTAGATTAGGTTCCCTTTCTGCACCTGAGACTTTCCTTCTTACTCTAGGAAAAAAATATATTAGCAACAGTCTTGAATATTTATTTTAAATTTCTCATATATTCATATGCCAAATGCCCTAAGTCTTTATTGCCTAATTTTGGATCCTTACCTAATCAATAACTTATAATATACCCCAGACATTTTTCCTGAAAGAATCTGTTCCATTGGGTTAGTAATTTGCCTGCAATCCCAATGAACTGAATTTATATAAAAAGTTTATTTACTTGATTAGTGACTTTGCTTATATAAAATTTTAAAGCTATATACTAATTTAAATAAATGGAATTTAAAGAACTTCTGGAATGGTATCAACCATTTTAATAACTCATAAATTACCATGCTTTTATATTCAAAGGGTTTTTCATTATATTTGAAATATCCTTCCTTCCTAGCAATGACCTGGAAACATTTAAGGAGACTATAAACACCATATCAATCAGCAAAGCGGGTTGTTATGTTGGGAAAACAATGTTGATGAGTCTTTCACAGGATTTTTCAAAATTAGAGATAATAAAGACCACCTGTTAAAAATATCAGGATACACCCCTGAGAAGTAATATTCAAAAAGTCTAGAAAGGGACCCATGAATCCACCTTAATAGCAAGCTCCCCAAGGAAATATTTTTCACTTCAATATTTGAGAACCACTGACATCGACTACACCAGTGGACAGATGTTAAATGGCCATATATTAATAACAAGTCACTAGAAAGAGAATAGGATTAACCCATTAATTCTAGGGAGGATTGAAATTGTGCTGTTGACACAAAAGAGATCTCTACATGAGTCACATTTTTCTCTATTCCAGCCCTTTTGTCAAAGCAAAGAGAGAAACTGTAGAATTATAGTAAAAATAAAATCTAGTACAAACAACTGACTGAAGAATTACCTTAAAATTTTAGGAATATGGTATCAAACACTGAATTACAAACACTTATTTCATCAAATGAGATTAAAACATGGCAAGCCTAATGATAGCTGCCTCTTGAAATCAAATGGTATTGTCTGTGATGGCATGAAAGTCCCCGTGATTTAAAGAGTGACAGGGCCCCATAGCCACTTGCTGAGAATATTGCCTGTAATTCTGCCTCTCTTCTTGTCCAGGTGTCATTATTGTGTAATCAAAAAGATATCAAGTTATTCTACTGATGCTTCTTTCTTATTTTTCTGAAATTTGTCCTTTTCTTGTAAAGGGTGATGAGCAAAATTCTAAGTAAAATATCACTACATTTGAAAACTATACTTTCATAGAAGAAAAAGGAAAGTGTGATGTAACAGCCCATTTTTCTCTATGTGTATTTGGAAGTAGTAACTTATTTGAAGGGGCCTGAGAATAATGCAGGTATGATTTTGGGCCTTAAAATTTCAGAGTTTTCATCCCCACACATAATGATAGCACCAACTTATGGAGAAGCAGGACCAATTTGACAGACAGTAGATGCTTAAGAAATGTTTGAAGAATTAGTGGATAGATGAGTGAATGAGATTTGATAGAAATCTGTAAATTAGAAAAATAAGGTGAAGTCATAAATAAATAATTAAGACCCAAAGAGAGGGATGTCTAAAGACCACAAACTCCAAAAGCCTTTAGGTATTAAGTCAATGTAGGGAAAAGGATAAGAAGGACAAAATTCAGGTACTTTTAGTTGGATGATCAAAAAAAAAAAATTATCATTAACAGATATAGGGCAAGCAGAAGTAAGCTGGTTTCTGATAAATTTGACAATGTATGTTTTGAGTTTGAGATGGTGAGGTGCCAACAAAAAACTGAAGCTTATGGAGAGATTAGAGGTGGGGAAAAATATTTAAAACTTGGTAATGTAATAAACTGGATGTGTCCCCTCAAATTCATATGCTGAAACCCAACCTTGGCATGATGATATTAGGAGGCGGGGCCTTTGGGAGGTGATTAAGTAATGAGGGCAGAGCCCTCATGAATGAGATTAATGCCCATATAAAGGAGACCCCAGAAAGCCCTTTGCCCCTTCCAACGTGTGAGGCCACGGAGACACCGTGGCCATCTAAGAACAAGGAAATGGGCCTTTGCTATACCAAATATGCTGGCGCCTTGATCTTAGACTTCCCAGACTCCTGAGCTGCAAGAAACAAATTTTTGTTGTTTATAAGCCACCTAGTCTATGGCAATTTTGTTATAGCAGCCCAAATGGACTAAGACATATAATAATACTTGAGAACCTGCCATGTGCAAGGTGTTGTGTTAAGCAGATTCATCAACCCTCTGCATCGTGAAACCTTTGAATGGTGGTTATTTTTCTTCCCGTTTTACATATAAGAAACTGAGGCTTGCTCAGGGCCATGCAGTGTTTAGTGCACACAAATTACAAACAGTTAGAACTTCTTTCTGAATGTTCTTTAATGGGCAACAAAAATCACATGTGTGTCTGATGCAAAGGCCCCACTCTTCAACTATTTTTCTGCACCAGCACTCTTCCACTGCTCTTCTTTTTTTATTATTTTTTTTAATTCCCCCCACAACACTTCTGCTCTCCCCTTCCTCCCCCCACTGCTCTTCTGACTGCATATTTTGCATCATGGATTTCAAACGGAGTCCAGTGAAGATAGAACTGGCTTTCAGAAGGCCAGGGTTTAATTCTGCATGTGAGTCTTACAGGGTAACACCTTTCTGATACATACGCCATTGATAATTATGTCATGAAAATTGTTGGGAAATAAACATGGATAACTATAGATTTTCTGAGTTTGTAGGGGAAAAAGAGCATAGTATAAATTCAAGGTAATTAATGCTTATGTTTCATATGATTTTTTTTTTCTTAGACATAAGTCTTACTGTGTTGCCAAAGCTGGATTCGAACTCTTAGGCTTAGCGATCCTCCCACCTCAGCCTCCTGAGTAGCTGGGACTATGGCATGTGCCACTGTGCCGGTTTCATGTGCATTTTTTTGCATTAAAAATAAATAAACCAGTGAAGCTAATTTAATTATCTCTAGTCCCAGCATCCAGAATCCATGAAATTTTAAGATAATTTCCTACAGGGAAACACTACAGAGAATATATTGAAAATTTCTGCATAAAAAAGCTTTTTAGTGTATTTTCCTTTCAGCAACTCCACTTAGCATTCCTACACTCTCCTTTGTAGTCTTTGTATTGTTCTATGTTTTCCCCAGTCTAAAATCTATACTAACCCCAGATATTTAAATTTTCCCCTTGTCCATTCTATGACTTTACTCAACATACAGGAATTTCTTCCATGTTTGAGAAACTTCCACTTTATACCTGAATATACCATTATACCATTAAGAGTATATTCTCAGAAACATACTTATGCACAAGAATTATTTTTTTTAATTAAAATGCATTGGGCAACAATTTTATGTACATAAACGGAAACTTAAGAAAACTTCAAAAGCCTATGATTTAGATAATAGCAACAGCTGGCCGAGTGTTCTATAGCCCCACTCTGTTACACATATCAAGGTTGTCAAAGATGTGGGGAAAGTAGCATTCATACACACCGCTAGTGTGAATTTAAATTAGAAGAGGTACAATCCAACAGTAATAATCCACACTGAAAACGTGTATACCCTTTGACCACACAATTCCACTTCTCATAATCTACTCTATTTCAATATTAGTCTAGATATATAAAGATACATGTACTCGTTTCAATAGAGAATATTAAAGAATAACAAAATGTCCATAAGAAATATTGAACAAAAAATATGGTCACATAATATATACCATGGAATAGTACCTAATAAGTAAGGAATATTAAATAAAATGAAAAGAGACCTACGATATATTGTAAAGTGAAAAAAAGCAAATTACAGAATACATTTAAAAGTATAAAACCATTCTAAAAATTAGATCTATTAGTACGTGTGTACATGTATGTATACAGTCATGTACAGTGGAACAATTCAATCAGTGATGGACCACATATATAATGGTCTCATAAGATTATAACGCCATATTTTTTCTGTTCCTTTTCTATGTTTAGATACACAACTACTTAGCGTTGTGTTACAGTTGTCTGCAGTATTCAGTACGGTCACATGCTGTACAGGTTTGTAGCCTCGGAGCAATAAGCTCTACCCTCTAGCCTAGGTGTGTAGTAGGCTGTACCATCTAGGTTTATGATGTTTGTACAATGAAAAAAACACATAAGGATGCATTTCTCAGAACATATCCCTATCGTTAAGTGAGACATGACAGTACCTGAGTGTGTATAGAAAAATGTCTGGATAGTTAACCAGCAAACCATTATAGGGATTACTTCTGGAGAATGTGATTGCTTGGGAGACGTGGAGAATGTGATTGCTTGGGAGACGTGGGATGGGCAATTTCATTGTATACCTTTCAAATCTCTATCGTTTAATTTATTATAATAGCCATGTATTCCTTTTGTAATTAAAAAAACTCAAAACCATATGAGGTTAAATTATATATATTAAAACTTTTGCAGGTATGGGAAGGAGAAGATCTAAGTCCAAGAAAATACATTTGTGGCAACACAATGTCTAAAGCATTATAGAAATCACCTGGGTAAACACATGATGTTTAAAGTTGGTGCAGAAAGATGACCTGAGCAGGCTTCCCCTTTCAGAACCACTGCTGAATTTAACTTCCAAGAAGAAAATGTTGGCAATGCCACAGGCAGTTTCTCTCTCTTGGTGGCAGAGTATGGGGCATTCCATCAGCAGAGATGATCTGCCTCATTGTGTTTGGGGGTGTGTTCCAACATCTCTGTGCTGTTTTAGATCGCCATGACACAGTAGTACAGTGTCATGCTTGCCCTCTCTCTATCTCTCTTCTCTCTCTCTTTTAGGACGAAAATAACGAATTTTCTAAAAGGAAGTACTGGAACACGACTCATGCATTTTTTTCAAATTTGAAAAGTAATCAAATCACTTCTGAATATTGTACGTTTCATAAAGTGTGCAAATCGCTACATCTAAAAATATTAAGAAATAGCCATCAGCCTTATAAACAGCTTATTTCTTTTACAAATTTTAATGTAGATTTATCTACATTGGAGAACTTACTTGGTGCCATTATTTTCTGTTGGCATATGCGAATGTGAACATATTATTTGACAACAAATAAATTATCCTCATACTCTCCCCACTTTCCATTGATTATCTCACTCCTGGTCCAGGGCCATGAATCAAGGCTATTTATTAGCTCTAACTGATCGATTGACTCTTAGTTACTTACAGGCAACATCTTGCTAGCTGTTGCTTTTTGTCAGATAATCATAACTTGACTTTGTAAATGCAGCTTTAAAAGAAGGGAAAGAGAAAAAAATATACTTTTCATAAAAGGCTCAAGTTTTAAAAAGATACAATTCAACATAATTATAGCAGGCAATTACAAAACGCCTATTCATGAATCTGAAGAGATTACCTATAATCGCATTAATGTGGTTGTAGCCTAGACTTATAAAGCATGGCTGATGTTGAAGATTTAACGTGCTTTCTCACGCCAAACCAACCATGGACTATCTTTTTAAAAATAGACACAGAAGTAAATGCCATTGTAATCTCACTCTTCTTTTTCTGCTTCAATCACTTTCTACATCATTAAGATTTTCTAGGTAGGTGGTATTCTTGTCTCATGCTGGAGGCTTTTAAAGGTTTCTTTCTAGAACAGCATCACACCTGGCAACCGCTGGGAGGTGGGTTATGACTTCGAGTTTTTGTTCTCATCACTTCAGGTCTAACAGGACAACTAATAGGTCAGGTGGGATATTCTGAAATGTAATTTTTTAAATTGCTTTAAGTACTTCTGACCAAAACCCATTAACCTTCATGCATTTCTACCAGAAAAGCAGGAAAAGACTCTTTTGAGGCTTGGCCATACTGTGCCAGCCAAGTGCTCCCAGCCCTGTGTGGCACACCTGGTGGATTTGTGATAATGAGCAAAATGCCCTTTGTGGGTGTTCAAATTTTGCAGATTAGCAAGTGAGAGAAAAACTTGATTTAAAAGGCAAGCATATATTTATTTGTTTGCTTCAATCTAAATTTACTTCTAATTTAATTAGCTATGTAATAGAAAGATTCAAGGTTATTTTTTGTCACCTATCTTCAATTATCTCAATTTATGAAGTAAATACCTCTGGTTGAAATTTTAAAAGTAAGCATAATTATTTCAGCAAATGTGAATGTGAGATTTAAACACAAGCGAATATGATAGGTAATTTGCATATTTACTCATATCTTGTGGTAGAAATTAACAAATACACTTGACAGACACAAAAATCTGTACCTTGTTACAAAGTACCTAGGAAGGTGAAATTATCCTTTTTGTACTTAACTCCACTCTCATCAGACCTACTGCTGTTCTTAGCCCAAGTCATTATTTGGCTAAAGGTTCTGAACTAATTCATAGTAATCACATCATAGATGGAGACATGGTAACCTTTGATGATTAGCTAACAAAGGAAAGATTTAATTCAAACATACAAGGAACAGAACATAGATAAAGTGTCCAATTATACATAAATTTGGAAGTATTACTAATTTTCCATGATATAGCAAAGTGAATAATAACCTCAAAGTTTAAAGAGGCAATGTTCTAACTAAAGCAATTTATAGACTGAAAATTTTGTATGGAAACACAATGTAGACCTCTAAATTATCCATTATGATTTTTAAAATATTGGTGTGATTCTCAATCTTTTGAATTGAACCTGCTGCCTAACAGAAGCTTCTTTAATTAGCTAAGTAGATTTGCAGACTGTATTTTATTGGGAGAATTCCAATTTTATGTCAGCTGGAACAGTGCCTGTATCTAAAATCATTTGAAATAGCTGAGTTAGTCTCAAAAATATTAATAGGTACTCTAATACTGCATGCATTATTAATACTGCCTAATACTTTTTGTGAACAATTAATGAATATTTATAAAACTGAATTGACACTGATAAACATGGATAGGCATTGTGTAAGTGGAAGAGTGCCATCTATAAAATAAATGTACTAAACATTAAAATTAGAATAAATACGTTTATTACAAACTATATTGACATTTTATTTTTTTAAAAGTCAAAGAACACTTCGGAACTTTGTATCTTCAGAGTAATCTCTTAATATTTAGTGTAAACATGTATAACTGCTCATAAAAAACAGTTACAATATGAATAATGACAGGGATTCCATATTTAGTTTTAGCAGTACCAAATCTATTGTGAATTTCAGGCTAAGAAATCAGAAGCAACAGGATTTTTTAAGAATAGGTACTATGCACTTGATACATCAAATTATTCTGATTTAGTAAGTTTAAAATAGCTTGATTTTTCTGTATAGCCTGACAAATTCTTGTTATTAAGAGATTGTCCTATTTAGTCAGATGATTAAATATTTTTCACTTCATTTTAGAGGTTCTGTTTTTAAAAGAAATTATCATATATGTACACAGCACTTTTTAAAAAATGCAAAAAAGCACAGTCTGCCTTACTCACTGAAAAGCTAACTTTACTCTAAATACAGAATATGTTAGCCAGATGAATATTTAATTCAAAAAAAGTGACTGTGTTCAAATGAGGTTCTAATATTTTAAAATAATTGAATGCCATTTACTTTTAAAGAGTTGGGTTAAAATTGTCTAATTTTTTTTGTGAGTGTAATGGTTATAAGTTAGGCATACCCTAAAAAAAAATTAAAGATAATGTCTCAAAACAGAAGTGAAGATTTTCAAGGTCAATATAATTAATCAATCAAGCTTGGCTAGTGTCTCCCAATACCCAGGCTACATCAGCTCTTATGAAACAAGAGGGAACACCCAGTATTATATTTTATCTACTGTCTCTTTTCAGTGTTTCCCCAAGTATATTATAAGAAACACTAACTCCTTAAGATGTTTTATTGTAAACAGTCAAATGTTTTCAGGTCAAATGCTGTTAAGAGAAATTATGTCATCTAAGTTCTCCTTTGGAGATTGATAAGGCCAAGAACATGAGTGGAGAGGAATCCTCCAAAGAAAGCATAAACAAAGACAAAAACAAAAAACAAGCGAACAACAAAAACCTTCTCAAAATTTGCCTCTATTGTATTTTTTTTAACCACACGATTCCCAGATTTTTGACTAGATATAATATCTGTTAGTTAACCGCCCAATATCTGGGGCAATACTATTCTAAAATAATTTTTGAAAGCTCTACTATCAGTTTCTAAGGCTTGCTCAAACTCATTTCATGTTTCATGAATGGGGCTCTTTCTTCTTTACTTTCTTGGATGCCACCCAGAAGCCATACCCTGATCGTCTTACACATGGTTGTTGAAATATCATTTCCTACTTCTTGCTTCAGTTCGGCAGCCCTTGAATTCATCTTGCTTGCACACATACAGCTTCATGTGGGTAAAGTGCTACTTTGCACAGCTCCTTCATTTTCGAAGATTCTCACATATGCAGAAGCAAATTCAAATTCACCAATCTGGAATTCTAGACATCTGCAACCCAGCGCCTTCTTAGTATGTTAATTCACTAGCTCCCACATGAAAGCCTTGCTCTAGTAAATCTTTGCTCTGACCATACCTCATGCCTTCTCCCAGCCTCTGTATCTTTGCTTATTCCGCTATGGTTCCTGGCATATGCAGTTCATTCCCATCTGTTTCTCCAGGTCTGTATCTTTTCTTCAAGTTCTCTTAATTCAAATAAGCCTCACTAATTATATTAGTTTGAGGTTCTCTCTCCTTTCACTTTATTCTACTGGTTCTTATCCACTTTACCACTATTCCTAGCTGTTTCTCTCAATTATCAGTGGACATAGGCTGTCCATGGTTATCTCTTTATTTATATGCCTTTCTTCTACCAAATAGCTTCTTGGAGGCCAGAAACATAAATATAATTTTTTTTTTGGAGAGGGATGGCATCAATCATGGAACCACACACAGCAGGCACTTAATAAATAGGTGCTGCTGCTTATACTATTCACATACTCATTCAATCATTTATTTCTTAATTGCCATTCACTCAATATTTATTGTCTATTTTTTGCCAGGTCAAGAGGTCAGCACATTTTATGCAATAGCACAGCAAGTTTTCAAACTCTAGTCTTCTGTTAATCTTGCTGAAGTGTCTATAGTCATAGCCTGCCACTGAGTAGAGGAGAAGAGGTGGGTGTAAGGAGTTAAGTGGTTTGAAGGGCTGAGGGCGTCAGTCATGAAAGAGGGTGTGCAGAGAAGGATGTAGCCGCAGCTGTCAGCCTGTGCTCCAACAGTGTAGCTCACAAGTTGTCCAATTCTCCAATACCAGCCATTGTTTATTAACCGTCCGAAAGAGACTCAAACTTCACAGCTAGTTAAGATAAGACACTGGAATTCAGATGCGAATCTATGGCAAATTATGCTATCGTTTCCTTAATCACTTAATATTTTTCAAAGGATTTTACACGTATTATTTAATCAAAATTTATATTAACTTTAATAAATCAGAAGGAACTGGAACATTTTGTTGGTCCATTCTTCAATTAAACAGCTACCTCTCTCTGTCTCTCAGTCTCTCAGTAAGGAACTTAAAATATAACACGGCTATCAATAGACTGGACTTATAGTACAGGTTTCCTTTGAACAGGTTATAAAGACCCACATTGTTGGGCATTAACTCTTTTTTTTATCATTTATTTCGTTATGGGAGCTGTGTCTTATTGAACTGAAGTCCCGTAATCGAAAGATTTTGTGAGTTATAAATTTCAGTGGACTGAAAGGACATTGAAAAATCAGTTCTTTGGTTATGCTATGCTTTGGAGAACAATGACAATGCTCCTCAAACAATGCTGGCTAAAATGATCTCCACATGTGTGTTTCTTAAAGGTAATAATAATAATGTGAAAGTAGAGCTGGGAGTCAGGGACTCTTAGTTTACAAACACCAGTTTACTGAAGCTGCTTCATACTAATAACTAAGTTCTAAAATGAGTCAAACAGAAATGGAATGCTGAACAATTAAGATTCTCTCCCCATAAGCCCATCTCTATCATTTTATTAAAGGCTACTGGGAAAACCCTTACTGAATAACTAATTCTAAATTATATTCGATGAAAACAAATTAATGTAATAATTTTCTTTCTGAAATTAATTTAAATCTCTGTGGATGCTGCAACAAATTTAGTCTTTACTATGCATACAAAAAGTTATGAAAAGCCTTATTGCACTCACCGCTTTAGGCAAAGATTCATTGTTTCACAGTCGCTGGTAATGGCTATTATTTCAATTTAGCAAACTTGTTTTAATCAATCATTTTTGCCTGTTTGGCTTAAACATTTAAAATTACTCTGTCTTTTGTCAGTATAGATGGCATACTTGCTGAGATACTATTGGTTACAATGTATGTTGTTTCCAAAAGCCTGTGTTTTATTTCTAGAAATTCTTTCCCATGTATATTTTTCCTCCAACTTTATTCTTTTTAATGAGTTCAAGCACAGTAAATACAATCTTCATCCATATTGTGAAGTTCAGTTGTTATTTTAGGTTAAGTGCAAAGTGAATCATTTGCATTTATAATGGGGCTATTTCATTTACTGACTACCTGTTTTTGCTTTAGAAATGTTTCGGATTTAAGTCTGACTGATTGTCTACACTAAAATTGTCCTTTTCTTCCAGTTAATCAAAACAATGCAATTGGTAGAATTTAAAAACATATTCAAATCAAAATCACTTTTTCTAGGGTTTAAAAAAATTCGTTTATATTTCATCTAACAATAACACATTAATATGTAAAATACTAAATAAATTGAAAACAATTTAATTAAGTCACAAATACTCTCAATGGTATGAGAAAAGGAACCATTAGAAATAAATATATTTGAATGTTAGAAAAGTTCCAGGGAAGAGGAGACTGCCTAGAGCCCAGCACAATGGCCCAAACAGGCACGTGTCACATAAATATAGAGCCAGGGGTGGGGCCTTATAGTTGGGGAAGAGAAGAGTGTCCCCTTTAATTTAACAATCTCAGAACAACCTGTATGACCCCAGGTTAAGTCCTTTAAGCTCTCTTGTTCTCTCTTTACAAGTACCTGAAATGTTTTGTTGAGAAGACTGCAGCTGAGCCCACTTCCAGATTAAGATAAAGCCATGGATGACCTTAATGAGGGTCCTGAATGCAGCACTGCAGTACCCTACAGGTCCAGAGGTTGCCTGGGCTCCCATTAATTCAAAGCCCTAAATGGAGTTCTTCCCAGTCTGTAAAAGCATTTGGATCAGGGAATTGGCCTTCACCCAGAGACAGAGACAATCTGCTAGAATGTCCTGTGCATACAGGTCCTGAAAACCTGCCATGCGGAGGAAACATGTGAAGTCTTTCTCTCAGAAAGGCAGTCTTCAGCTGCTTTGTCACCTGTTCTTTTTGCCATTGACACAGTCAGACAATAGGTGCAATACAATGTATGGAAACAGCATTGCTGAGACACTCCTTCCTCCCTCCCTCCCTTCTTTCCCGATTTCCTTCCTTCCTCCTTCCTTTAAATTCTACACACTTGTAAACCTGGGGTGTGGGCTATGCCGAGACTGAAGCCACAAAGATTTTTTCAGTGTAAAAAATAACTGTGACACATTCAACAGGGGTTGACATTTTTCTTAAAAACTTTTAACAGCAGCCCATCATTGGCCAACATATGCTGTTGTTTACTCAATTTCCTTCTGCTTTCTCTTTCATTTTTCCATTTTCCCTCCCTCCTTTCCTTCCTTCCTTCCTTCCTTCCTTTCTCTCTCCCTGCTCATTGATGTTCCTTTGTGTTTAACTTCTCGTTTTTCTTTCTGATTCGAATAATAAAATCTAACACTGTGTGCTGGTTTTCTCCCATCAACAGAAGGGAAGAAAAATGTCTGGCTTCTGATCTGACCTCACAGTAAAAAGGAAAAAGTTAAAATAGTATTCTAAGTATTTAATTTTCCTAAGAAAATAATTTAAACTTGAAACTCCTATGAGCAGGAAATTCAAAGCAAATGTAAAAATTTATGCTAAAATAGAAAAAATAGGGTTGAGGGCAAAACATTGAATGAGTTATTGAAAAATGCCACAAATATATACTTTATGGTTAGTAAAATTTTTAAACAAGTAAATTAAGCAAATCCATATCATTTAATCCATGTTTTTATTAGTGGTAGTCAACATTGAACAATTAATTACATTTATCTAAAGGAAAATTTTCTGGATCTAGCCCAGAACATAAATAAAATTCTTACAAATTTACCTGCTTTGTGATAAATGGCATATGTAGAGGCCATCCCTTTTTGTATATGAATGTGATTAGAACTTTATCCAAATTTCCAATGACTGTCTATATGACTTTACTGTTAAAAGTTTCTAAGTTATATGCCCTAATTCAGAACTTGAAATAGCTTATAAATCACATACTGAAATAAAAAATGTAAGATTATGTAGGTAGATGGATAGATAGGTAGATTCTGCACTTGGTATAATCTTAATTTTATTTAAGGGAAATCTATGCTTGAGAAAGATTAGCACATTTTATCCATTTTAGTTGTGAGTGCTTTCTTCAATTTCCTGGAGAAACTGATGAAATTATGAGTCCATTTTATGAACATGTGTCTCTATTTGGTGAACATCCAGTAACTACCAAAGCTTCTCCCTCTCCAGAGCGCTAATGGTGGTGTTGGAATGTTTCAGTCTTGTGTCTGGGCTCTGGGGGAGCTAAGTGCTTTATCTGAGGCCTTGACCTACTGCAGGCCTCAGCTTCATGTTCTACAACCTCACTCTAGCTCCCCTTCATCTGCCCAAAGAGCTGTCTGTAAAGGTTAAAACATGCTGGAGTTCGTGTGCTTTCATAAAACCAACAGTGCTAACAAACAGCATTTCCTTTTAGCTTATTATAGCTTATTTTTATATTTGGCATTATTTCACTAGAATTAGAGTTTGGGAATGAAATAAATACCGATATGTTGTGATTTCCTTAGTGATGTGAGAAACGTTTGATACATTTCAAAAGAAGTAACAAGTGTCCAAATCTAAAAGAAGACTAAATATACTCTCTGAGTATCATGATAAAAGAACTTAATTCCTACACACATTAATTCCTTCACCAAAACAGGAGAGATTTATTATTGTTTTCATCATCATCATCCAGGTAATTGGTGAAACATTTTGTCACTGGTGATATTTTAATGGTAGCAATATAGTCAACTGAAATACACACCATACAATTTAATCAATATGAAATGTATATAACACAATTTTTCAAATATGCTAGATTATTTATATTTTAGAGAAAAATCATTGTATTTTATATTTCATATTCTTATGTGTAATTTTTCAAAAATTTTTTAAATGACACAATATAATCAAAGGATAAAATTGAAACATAATGAACATTCCCAAACCCATACTCTATGGCGCATTTTTTTTTTATTTCTAAATATTAAGGGAGTGTAAATGTTTTAGGTTACATGGATCATTTCTGTAATGCTTGAGGCCTGGCTATAGGTGTGCCCGTCACCCAAATAGTGTTCATAGTACCCATTAGGCTGGTTTATTCCCCTCCCCTCCTCGCCTCTCCAGTTGCTCTCCACTGAATTTTACTTTACGCACAATTTTTGAGGCATTATCTTGGTGATATGTTACTGCATTGTTATCTGTTTGACAGAAGCACTTGGAGAGGGCTGGGAATATCCTCTAGACCCATCAGAGGGGCAAAGCCCCCAAACGGCAATAATCACAACTTGCATGCGTCCGTTATAATGTCACAAGGAAGCCAAGAGTCTAGATATAACAAGAGAAATTTAAGAAGGGTAACGCATTTCCTTAGTCAACCTAGATTAACTGGGGAAGATCATTTTAGATAATAATGAAATTATAAACTCTTAATGCTAAGACCGATTTTTAAATTTTCACAGTAGTCCTGATCTTTAGCCAGATGGAAAGACGGATTTAAACAACAGCAACAACAACCACAAAACTGTTAAAGAGCTCAAGTGAGAAATAATCACATTTTAACTATGAGAGCTGCGCTTATAGCACATTGTGCTTACAGTGGTGTGTGGAAGTTGGGATACAGATAAAGACAGAAAACAATCACAGGACTTCTCTAAGAGGCACTTATATCCATTAAACTCTCAAGGCAACTGATGAGAAGTAATATTTCTGGTAACAATCAGTTCTAAAATTATTCCTAACTATGAAATGAACCAATTTACATTCTGTATATCTCAGTAATGACTATGTGCTTACTTAACCATAAAATCTATAAAACACACCCGTAGAGACGAGTAATTCAGCAGCAATAAAGCCATAGAAATTGTTGAAGGTAGTCGACGGAGTAATACTGAACTGGATCCCATCCTGATTCAGGTAAATACTGTACCCATTTGTCTGTGCCGTACTTTATCCAGCCTCTCTTTCAATTACCTCTCAGGGAAAGAGGACACGTTCCCTTGCCTTAGACCTTTGCTTTAATGACAGCATTAATCTGAATTCTCAGTACACTGGCCACATCGTGTTAGTTTGTTAGGCAATAATGCACAGAGTCACTTCACCAACCAAAGTTAATATTCTTTGTGTATTTAATTAGATTTGAGAAGAAAATAAAAAGTAGGTTAACAAAATGTTAGATTTACTCCCAAAATAATTCCAAACCTGCCCTGGATTACATGTGGATAGTGAATAAATCGACGACTGAGTGTACAGTGGAGACATAGAATCACTAAGGTATGCTTGTGAAAACTGTATTTCCAGACTTACAATTTTATACTACACCATGGTATAGCCATGACAGCAAAGGGGTTCCTTTAATTGTAGATTATGGCAGTTTTACTCACTATAGACACTTAGCTAAACAGCCCTTTGAGATAACCAGGGAATGCTCACACAGGTTTCATAAATACACACAAAATAAATTACCAAAAAAAAAACGATGTGATGCAGAATTTGCAGTTTCATGATGAATCATATGTTAGTAATAAAATATTTAAGCCATTGGTTTAAAAAAGATAACTCCTTGTGTGAATTTAACCTTTTGTATGTGGAATGCTATAAACATGGTTTTTAGTGAACGGCCGCCAAGTCCAAGGTTTTAGGTATTCTCGGCATGTCTCCAGCCACTGTAGACGCTGTTCATGTTGAAGAGTAAAATTAATCAATTAAATACTATTAGATCTCATATAAAATATCACCAGCTTCTCATTAAGTATCGCCGCAGCTAAAAATAAAACTTCCTTTCCTCTGTTTTCCCTCTAAGGTATCACTCTGCTAGTGTACATGTTACGCGCTCAGCTCCACGGAGAGGAGCCCTATTGCCTCCCATCACAGGTTTGCTACAGGATGGGCCTCCTGTGCGGCGCTTTTCAGTTTAGGTTTTTCTTTCTTATATGTGAAGCCTCATAGATAATGTGGTCACCCAAGCTGTCTTTTGTTTCGCTTGACAGTTAATTGTCATAAAAGTAATATCTTAGGCCGTATTTTCTTTTGTACCATATAAACTTATTTTCTGTGAGAAAAGGTCAACATTATTTCCAAGGAACTCATTAATAAAATGTCAGATGTATGAGAACCTTTGTCTTATTTTTTTTAAATCCAATGGTCCATTTATTAGCTGACACTGACCATTTATATTATTTCAAATTTTTCCCCAAATGTTGCTACTAATGCTGCAGATATATACTTTACAGTTAGTAAAATTTTTTAGAAATAAATTAAGCAAATCCATGTTTTTTAATCCATGTTTTCATTACTATTAATGTTAATATAAGTACTACTACAATTTCCCAAATAATAAAAATAGATTACTCAACTGAAACCTTAATCGATGACAAGACTTTTCAAAATGTTTATATGTACCAGGGCATTTAATCCTCACAAGAATTGTGTGAGGTAAGTGCCATTTTACAAACGAAGGAAGGGAAGCAAAACCGTAAGTGACTGGTACACAGCCGGTAATTGACAGAGATTGTATTCAAACCAAGGCTTTCTTACTTTGTATGGGCGCTCTTCATGCCTAAGCTACCATGGCGTGTATAACATATAGAATAAGCTTTATAAGCAAATAAAAAATATAATAAATTATTTCAATATTAAAATTCAAAAAATATGATTAAAAAATTATGACCTAAACAAAATATTAAAGAGTGATATGTGATAATTGGCATCTTTTTGCATAAACAAAAAATGAGTAAAAAACTATGCTTCACTTTATTGCACTTAGCAGATAACTGCGTTATTTACAAATTGAAGGTCTGTGGCAGCCTTGCTTTGAGCAAGTCTATCAATGCCATTTTTGCAATACGCACTCACTTTTTTCTGTGTCACATTTTAGTAATGCTCGCAATATCTCGAAGTTTTTAATTATTTTTATATTTGTTACGGTGATCTATGATCAGTGATCTTTGATATTACTATTGTAATTGGTTTGGGGTACCACCAATTGCTACCATATGAGATGGTAAACTTAATAAATAAATGGTGTGTGTGTTCTGACTGTTCCATTGACTGGCCTTTCCCCCATCTCTTTCCCTCCTCTTGGCCCTCCCTATTCCCTTAGCCAAAACAATATTAAAATTCGGCCAATTAATAATCTTACAATGGCCTCTAAGTGCTCAAGTGAAAAGAAGAGATGCATGTTTCTCACTTTAAATTGAAAGCTAGAAATGATTAAGCTTTGTGAAGAAGGCATGTTGAAAGCTGAGCCAAACAGCCAAGTTGTGAATGCTAAGGAAATGTTCTTGAAATAAATTAAAAGTGCTACTCCAGTGGACATATGAATGATAAAAAAGTGAAATAGCCCATTGCTGATATGGATAAAGTTTAAGTGTTCTGGACAGATCAAACCATCTACAACATTCCCTTAAGCCAAAGTCTAATCGAGAACAAGGCTCTGACTCTCTTCAATTCTTTGAAGGCTGAGAGAAATGAGGAAGCTGCAAGAGAAAAGTTAGAAGTTACTAGAGGTTGGTTCATGAGGTTTAAAGAAAGAAGCCATCTCCATAACATAAAAGTACAAGGTGAAGCATCAAGTGCTGATGTAAAACTTGCAGCAAGTTATCCAGAAGATCTAGCTGAGATAATTATGTAGGTGGCTACACTAAACAACAGATTCTCAACGTGGATTAAACAGTCTTCCACTGGAAGAAGATGCCATCTAGGACTTTCATAGCTAGAGATAAGTGAATACCTGGCTTCAAAGCATCAAAGCACAGACTGACTATTGCTAGGGGCTAATGCAGCTGGTGACTTTAAATTGAGACCAGTGCTCATTTACCATTCTCTTAAGAATTATGCTAAATCTATTCTTTATGTGCTCTATAAATAGAAACACAAAAAGCCTGGATGAAAGCACATCTGTTTACAGCACGGTTTAGTTAATATTTTAAGCCCAATGTTGAGACCTACTGCTCAGAAAACAAGATTCTTTTCAAAACATTATTGCTCACTGACAACCTAGTCTCCCAAGAGCTCTGATAGAAAGTACAAGGAGATTGATGTTTTTATGCCTGCTAACACAACATTCATTCTGAAGCTCATGGATCAAAGAGTAATTTTGAATTCTAAGCCTTATTATTTATGAAATATATATCATAACATTATCTCTGCTATAGATAGTGATTCCTCTGATGGGTCTGAGCAAAGTAAATTGAAAACCTTTCAGAAAGGATTCACAATTCTAGATGCCATTGAGAACATTTATGATTCATGGGAGGAGGTCAAAATATCAACGTTAACAGGAGCTGGGAAGAAGTTGATTCCAACCCTCACAGATGACTTTAAGGAGTTCAAGACTTCAGTGAAGGAAGTAAACGCAGATTTGGTGGAAATAGCAAGGGAACTAGGATTAGAAGTGAAGCCTGAATAAACTGCTGCAACCTCATGATAAAATTTGATTGAATGAGGAGTTGCTTCTTATTGATGAATGGACAAAAGGGCTTCTTGACATGGAATCTGTTCCTAGTAAGATGCTGTGAACATGAAATGACAACAAAGGACTTAGAATATTCGATAAACTTAGTTGTTAAGCAGTGGCGGGGTTTGAGAGGACTGACTCCAATTTTGAAAGAAATTCTACTGAGTAAAACACTATCAAATAGTATGGCACGCTACAAAGAAATACTTCATGAAAGGAAGAATCAAATGATGCCACAAACTTCAGTGTTGTTTTATTTTGTGAAATTGCCACAGCCACCCCAGTCTTCAGCAACCACCACCCTGATCAGTCAACAGCCATGAACGTCAAGGCAAGACCCTCCACCACTGAAAACATTACAACTCACAGAAGACTTAGATGATCGTTAGCATTTTTTAGCAATAAAGTATTTTTAATTAAGAAATGTACCTTATTTTTTATGACATAATGCTATTGAATGCTTAATAGATGATAGTCATGTCGACATAACTTTTATATACACTGGGAAACCAAAAAATTCCTGTGATTCACTTTATTTCGACATTTGTCTTATGGTGGTGGTCTGGAAATGAATCTGAAATATCTCCAAGGTATGCCTGCTATCAGCTGGGGCCCCAAGAAGTAAAATTATTCTCTTACTATCAAATATTTTTAGTAGAAGGAACAAAGTTTGAATGCTCACTCTCAGAGACTGATTTATCTTCACTGAATTACGTTACTATTATTAAGATGTTTCAGGAAGTTTAATTCATCTCCAGGGAGTTTCGATCATGTGTGATAAACTGCCTCTAGATGGCTCCCAGTGATCCCTGTCTCCTGGTATTCACACCTTTATGTAGTCTCCTCCTCCTGAGCGTGGACTGGACATAGTCCCACTCATTTCTAATGAATAAAATATGGCAGATGTGATGGGATGTCGTGTTCAAGATTAGTTTACAAAAAGACCATGGCTTCCCTTTTATGCTCCCTCTGCCTCCCTCACTCCCACCCTCTCTCCCCCCTCTTAGAGCCTTCACTCTGGGGAAAGCAAGTGTCATGCTGTGAATAGTCCTACGGAGAGACTCATGGCAAGGAACAATCTCTAGGCACCCGTGAGTGTGAACATGAAGACACCAATAGGCACAAGGATGAGCTAGAAGAGGATTCTCTCCTACTCAAATCTTGAGATGACTGCAGCCCTGACCAAAGCTTTGATTGCAGCCCCGTGAGAGTGCTGAGCTAGAATCACAGAGCTAAGCTGCTGCCAGATTCCCGACTCCCAGAAACTAAGTTTTGAAGTTTTCTTATATAGCAATATAGAACTAATACACCATACATATATATTAAATATGGCTTAGAAGAGGCAGGCATAAATACATAAACCCAGTGCAAATACACTTAAAATAGCACAGGATAAAATTCCATTATACTTATGTCAATGAAAATTTTTTTTATTCCAGACTATTTCAACTTATGTCAAATCAGAGCAAAAATAGCTTTGTCTTAAACTTAGGTCTAATTAAGGATTAACAGACAAAACTTGTTCTTCGAGGACCTGGAGCAGTGCTTAAAGAAGAGGTTCCATTATACAACTTGGAAATAGCCAAAGTTGTTTCCCAACTATAAGAATAAATTTCTCCAGTGCAACATTCAAAAACCGGCCAGGTCCATGTTCCTGTCTTTATGAAAATATAGTCACAGTTTGAGATATGTTTTGTACAATTAAAAAAAGCCACAGTCTTCTCCTATAGTAAATGTAACATAATTATCGTGGTTACACTGAATAAGTGTATTTAGTTGGAAAGTGTATTTTGATAGTGATTCACTGCCCCCACCCAACAAAATGAATTTCTAATAATTTTCACTATATATCTGTCTTCATTATTTTTATAAATTCAGCATAATTTCCTTTTAGCATTTAAAGTTCAAAGCAAAAACACAAGGCGGATCTCTGTAAACCAAATGAATTCTGATATGTATTTGTTCAATCCTTAATCATTTCTTATAACACTTGTAGATTTATAAACAGACTACGCACTTTATCCCTAAGAGTTCTCTTCCAATAGTGACTGCAAAATAATTTTTTTAAAAAGCCCAGACCATGGTGAAAATTGCTGCCAATATTGTAGTCAAATCAAATTTTCGAGGAAATGCTATGTAGATTGTGTGACTTTGGGGGAAACCTTGTTTATAAACTTCAATACACGTTTTGTAGCTGAAGCTACAAAGAAATTCAGTTATTTATTTATTTATTTTTTAGAGATGGGGTCTTATTAAAGCCCAGGCTGAGCTTGAACTCCTGGGCTCAAGTAATCCTCCCATCACAGCCTACCTTGCAGCTGTTATTCCTGATCAAACATAATTACTAGATAGGACTTTTTTTTCTTATTTTAGAAAATAGACTCATTTTTGTCCTCCTATAGTTCAGTAGATGTGATGAAACAATTTTGACACATTTACATTTTGTAGCGGCCCTGCTGGAGTCTAGTGTCCAGCATTTGCGTGTGCAAGATGCTTGACAGGGGTCTGTGTTCACTCTGCAGGTAAGGAACTGAGCACAGGAGAATGGCATTTCGACATCTCAACACACTAAGAATCTTTCTCATTGCACGTGCACCTGGTTCTTTAATTTTACCGTACAGACTGATAATTAGTAAATATTTAAAATAGAAATGGTTACCGTTTCTTAAGATCATTTTAGATCATCTTATAGAAGGAAATGATAATGGCAATATGGCTAACAACGACTAAGGAGTGTGTCTTTGATTAATAGAAGACAGCATAAGGAAAGAATTTTTTAACATTTCTTAAATTTGCATGTAACATTATCAATATGAAGACTAGGAAACACATAAAATAATGTAAATATAACTGTGTTTCTTTAAACTGTGAGTAAATGCATATATTTGATTATAGGACACGCACATTGCATGCAAATATGTACACAAGGGTATTGAGAGCTGGAATAAGTGGAAAAAAAAAGAGGCAAGTTTATTGCTCCTGAACTATTTAAAAAATAGCCCTGCAAACATCTTTCAAACATCCATTTTAAAATTCAGAATTCAGCTATGTTTATAACCAACTAAATATATAAAAATAATATTTTGGAAGGCAACAGCATAGAAATTTATTTGCTTTTTAGTTTAATGTATAATTCTAAAATCTTGTCAGCCCAGTAGTAGTGCCTGGCCGTAATAAGAGCAATAAACAGAGATAATTTCATTATTGGATGTTTCAATTATGCTACCATGATGATGATATTATTCTTTAAATATGTACTTCTTAGGTAGGACACATAAGTTACATTTTTGGCTTCCTCAAAATTTTTGTTTTTGGAAAAGAAGTATTATTTATAAATAAAAAAATTAGACAACACCAATATATGCTTTTTAATAAATGATAGTTCACTGATCCATTACTTCTTCAGGATCATATATTATATCCATGCAAGATTTCTGAGAATCTCTAGGAAGTATAGTGCATACTTAATCTTCTAACAGGCTGCTTAATGATTTTCAGTTGTACCACAGAATGCCACAATTTTCAGAAGTTGGTAATAGCAGAGCAGATGGTCCTAATTATGTAAGTAACATACAGCAAGCATTCACAAGGAATTCAGAATATGTCATATACAGTATATATGGGTGTGTGTGTGTGCATGCAGAATATAGTATGGAAAATATATGTACATATATGCATATACATGTATCATTTATAGATTAATAAATACACACACATGCTCACATGCATATATTGATACTATTCTATGTATGACAAATCCTTCAGGTTTGAATATATCGGATAGAGCAATACACTCTGTAATGTAGGAATAGATTACAAAAATAATTTCTTAACTTTAGTGTTTCCCTGTTTGAATCGTGTTCTGATGTCTTGGAGTGTCCCATCGAAAGAGGGAAGATGTGTTATTTGCAATAATTCTATAGGTAATCCTTTGTCATTTTAGGAGTAGACAAAGTCATGAATTTAATATACATTCCCATTTCCCAATTGTTTACATTAATATACATTTCCATTTCCCACTTTTGCAGAATGAAAACACTATGACCTTTCTGAAATTAACTTTGACCTCAAGATCCTTTTCTTGCAAAAACTATTGTCAATACTATTTGCAATAAATGTATTTCATACTATTTCTGGCTTTGAAACTAAAATCACACAAATAGGTACCCCTACATACTCATCCTAGCAGTCCAGAAAGATTTTAAAGACTGATTTTTTTTAATTAAAGCAAATTAACAGACATAAAATCATAGAACGCTATATCCCACTGTAATTATGCATGTAACAGTTTGACTTCGGTTTCTCCTACTCAAACACTATTGCTGAAAGTAGTATCCCATAATACCCAGTACAATGAGGAGATTATTCAAATTTGTAACAGATAAATCAAGCATTGGAGAAGCTGTATAAAATAATATTCAAATTGTAATTTATACATATTTAAAACAGCTTAAGGTGTATTAAGGTATAAGGTATAAGCTACAATAAATGTTAATAAATTATTAATGGTGTATTCTGACAAGAATTAAAGATGGGCTTGATTCAGATAGAATTCCTGCAGGGGAAAACATGCACATTTTTTTTTTTTATGATTCAAATTCTGTAGAGAGCACAGTTTGATATGCAACACTTCAGAGAATTACAAGCTCTAGAAACAATAAACTTTCATTCTAAATGATAAAAATTAATACAGATGTTATTTTAAATTAAATCTGAAGCATTTTCTTAGGCAGAAAAAATGATTATGGAAATTATGAACCTTAAAATACTTGTAATCCACCAAAGATGATGTTTTAAATTGCAATCAACCTGTCATAGTAATTTTCCTCTTTAAAAATAAATGTTAAAAAAGCAATTTTGGTTCAGAAAGTCAGTTTTCAGCTCTTTGTCATTTTTTTCTTTCCAAATTAAAGCTTGTAAGATTGATGATTTACAGGTCAAAATGTGAAGGTTCATAACATACTAAAACTCTTTTGGGTAGAATTAAAGCAACACAACTAAATAAAAGTTAAGGAAAAAACAGACCAAAGAAAACAAATAGATGGTAAGGCAGGGAGATTAAAAACATGCGATCATAGCAACGGCAAACTATGACATTCTCACTCGTACAGAATGTCTGTCAGAATCTTATCATAGACTTCCTGTGGAAAACCACTTATTTACTACATGGAGTTATAAAATCTGCATACAAAAGTTTTGTCTTATAAATATCCCTGAAATATTTATAGTAGTTACCAGGAAAACATATCTTAAAATGCTGTTAGGTTTGGCTCCGGCTTTATTAAAGCTAAGGGGAAAACACAGCCATCCACATCAGAAAACGCTTGCCGGCCACAAGAGAGAGCCAGTGCACCTTCAGCGTGATGAGAGTTCAACGAGGTCGCGTTGTGGAATCCTACGGTCCCCGCTCTCCAGTACGAGACAATAAAAAAATCTCATATTCCTTTCCAACTCACAGCAGCTGAACCTGAATGAGGAGTCTGAAACTTAGCATGAGGAAAATTAAACACTATTGTTCAGCCAGATTTTCATTGACTGTCTTTTGAAATAGTGGGTAAAATGTGCGGAAGCCAAAGGTATTTACAGACAGTATGTAGGCTTCAGAGTAAAGCATGTTATTACTTCTACACTAAACCTGATTGTTTTATACTTTGATTTTATTGCAAGTTATTTTCAGGTACTAAGACACATGGGGTGTTTAATATCTAAGCAAAGCACGCCAAGGCTCCAGGAACAAATGCTCTGAAATGCAACACAAGTTTGGGATGTTTTAGCAGGTGGGACACTGTGCCTCATTTAAATTCCCTTAAATCCTTGAAACAGATAAACAATAAAACAGTAATTGCCTTGATTGCTTTTTTTGTGTATGGTGAATTAAAATGAAATAAATAGATTTGGAAGCTCAAGAAAATATCCCTGGTTCCTTGCTTGTTGGCCATTTTTGGACGTTTGCTAGATAATAAAATATTTCACTAAATAGTTGATTTCATGAGAACTATATACATCTGTGGTTATATATATCCCTTCAAATTAAATTAAATTAAAAGTAACTTTTTGAAAATATTTTAGGGAATTATTCTTCGTCCAGTGTTTTACATTTTCTGTCTCTATAGCATGATCAAAATAATCTGGAAATGCAAAAAAATTACATACTATTACTTCATTTTCATTCTTAATTCATTCTTACTTCATTCATCATTCTTAATGTTTATGAGAAGGGCCTGAAAATACAGTAATAGTATTGATATAGAATAAAGCTGCATGTGATTGCCAGTGACTCAGTTATAGCTACAGAATAATAAGATTAGAAACTGGAATATAAAAGTATGTTGCTTCTTTAGCTCTATAGGACTCGGACTTTGTGTAACTGTACTTCTGGTCTATGAATGGAGAAGAGGGTTGTGAGCTGGTGTGTGTTATGTACACCACTCATTGCATTGTCTGCGAGTGCGCCGAGCATCGATACTTTGGCCAATGTGTTCCTTAATTGATATTAAAAGTTTTAAAACCCTATTTAGTTCCTTTAGGCTTTTTGTTTTGTATCAGTATTTGTTTTATATAAAGTAAAAACTGTTTCATAAATAGAATATGATGAAACTAACAAAAGACAATTTTTCCATAATGATAAGCTTATATTAATATTCTGTTTTCAATTACTTTTGTTTAACTGTAGAACTTACATATTACTTTTTATTCAAAGAGGAAAAATAGTGTAGTGCATTTTATGATATTGTGCTTAAAAATGATAATTTTATATGTATTTGAAAATTACCTTAAATAGGAAGGGCTGTCTACTTGAAAATAATAACAAATGAATATTATATTAGTTGTTAATAACAGAGTTCTTACCCATATGTGTTGTAGTGATTTGTAAAATAGACAGATAGCCATAAAATGTTGATTTTTTAAAACTATTTCATCCTGAATTATGTGAATAACCATAGAAGGATAAGTAAGACATAGTATAATTTACTGCTAGAACTCTTGTACTTAACATACATTGTTAACCCCCTGGGGATAAAATTAAAAATACATAGGTCTACTAAAATAGGCAAAACCACAAAAGAAACTGAGAAATGTCTGAATGGAACTACCTTTCATCTCTCCATGTGGAGAGACATATTCTGCCCTTGTTTGGATAATGCAAAGAATCACGGATCAATTAGAGCTACGTAGTAACTAAGAACATTGGAGGTTGGTAATTTTTCTAAGCTAGCATTTTATTCTTTTGGTACTTTTTATAATTTACTTTCTAATAAATCTATATTTTAAATGTGCTCTTGATATTGAAAATAATTTTTGTAAAGATAATAGATCATGATAAAAGTAAATAAACATTTACTTATTCTAGCAAATCTATATGACACTCAATCTTATTTCATTTCTTACGCATCATCTCTGTATTGCAAAGGATGGATCTTAGTTATTGACTCATCCTTTTAACCATGATTCTGCTGTCTGCGATAATGACTGGAGGTCTGTGTTCATTGGGGTCTTTCTTGTCTACCAGCCCATGTAACCGTATGTGGTCCACTGAAAATTTTCGATAAGTCTTCATTAAACAGACTAATGAATGAATGTATACCAGACAGACTGTGATATACAAAACACAAGCAAATATTTGTTTAAAAATATGTTCAATCTCCAGTAAGTCTAAGACTAGGAATGTTCATTTCTGTCTTATTTACAATATTCTATATTGAAATAATTTTGAACTTTCTTGGAAACAACAAAGTTAGGATGTTTCGAAAAGCATTTTGGACTGTGAGCAGAGAATCCTGAGTTTTAGTTCATACTTCCTCTGGCCCCGTGGTCTTGGCCAGATCACTACACTTGTTGGGCCTAAGAGTCTTTATCCATCAAAAAAAAAAAAAAGAAGAAGAAACAAAAAACAGAGCAAATAATTATTAATGTACTTCTGCCTCTAAAACTCTAGTAAATTAACTAAAATTTTACCTCATGTGAATTATTCATAATCTCTTTTCCAGAAATAAAGGTGTTAGTTAATTCACTTCATTCCTGGTTGAGCAAGAACTTAAGAAAGCCTTCCCTGTCTGGGGCCCTGGTTTTATATCTCTTCTAAACCAAAAATAGGGGAAAGGGTCAGGCACTGATTCCTTTGCAACCTGTTTTACTCAAGTTACTACAAGTCCTGAAGAAGACATCATTCCACTGGAAATTGTTGCTGCTGTCACCTAACCTGAGGGAGGCCAGGTGAGAGCTCCAGGCACTGTACCACATGTCTGGTTGCATGGATGAAATGTGTTATGTGCAGATACGTGACACAGGGGCTTATCCATGACACAGATGAGTCAGTGTTTGCAGCAACTGACACTCTCTGTAAGCTTGACACTCTCAAATTAAAATCCATGTCCAACTGCTTGCTTAGCTTTATGCAGCCAATCTGATTTTAATAATTGGCTGGAACTCCAAAAGTATTAAAACACCATGGTTGGGGACAGCTGGAACTTGCTCTTTCTTTTGCATACATCTCTTCTCAGGGCTGGCTTGGACTTCCCCACAGTATGGTGATCTCAGAGTAGTCAAAAAGCTACCCAAAGGGAATGTTCCAAGAGATAAAAGTGGAAACTGCTAGTCTTTTGAGGCCTTGTCCTGGAAGCAGATGCAGTGTTATGACCCTTGTATTCTACTGGTCAAAGCAATTGCAGAGCTACCCAGAGTCAAGGGGAGGAGAAAGAGCCCCTCATCTACTGAAAGGAGGAGTGACCATTTTTAATCCACTACATGTACTCACTGCTGAGATTAAATAGATGCTAACATTTTACCCTTATTTTCTTCAGGTCTTTCTCCTAAAGAAATAAAACATTACACCTAGAGCAAAAGTCCTGTTTCCCCAAACTATCACTTTCTTCCCAAAGGTTATCATTTTCCTGAAGTTATTGTGTATCAATCCATGCATTAATACCAGAACTTTATCTAGCCACAAACAATATGTATTAGAGTTTTGTGTGTTTTAAATTTGTACATACATAATGACTTACAGCTTAAATTTAGTTGTAACTTTCCATTTTCAATAAACATTGTGTTTTTGAGATCTATCCATATTTGTACATGTTGCTATGGTTCATTTATTTTAACTGTTGCATAGTATTATTTTGTATAAACAAATTATCATTTATTTATCTATTCCTTATAATATACACATACGCATTCACACGTTTTCTCTTTTTAAAACAATGTTGCAACAACAATGACAAAAAAACACCATTACACAATTATAAATGTTTAGAAGCCTTTTAAGTTCAAAAGTGAGGCTATTATATTAGCATGAGAAATTTTGGATGGTAATTAATGCAGAAGTAGTAAATAATCAGTCCTAGAGACTACCACCTGTGTGATGTGGGATGAGAGACTTGTCTTGGATCAGCTTGAACTGCAAGGTCTGCAGATGGAAGAATCTAAGATTCTAATATTTCATACTTCCATGCAAATATGTATACCAAAAAGTCAATGAATTGGGAGCAGGGGGGCATTGAGAACCTAAAATGAACGTTGGCAAGTCTGGCTTTAAAATGGAGAATAAAATTATGTCACATAGATTTGCTCTACATTTATTCTCCCATGGATTTGCCATATAAAATGAACTTTTATATCCTGAAAAGAAATGATTATGAAATAATGATGTTACAGAGCTCAGTCAGTTCACCTTCCTTCACCACATGGCTAGAATATGTCATGTATCATTGCCATTAATCACAAATCAGACTCTACTGGATTCTGTGGTTTGTTCGTAAATCAGGCCTGTCATACACTTGACGTGGAATTCTTCTCCTGCACAGAAGCATTCTCTTTTATATTAATAATGTAATAATCCTGCACAATATTAATAAAGCAATAAACAGATGCTTTGAGGAATTAGAGAAACTGCTCACTGATACACTCAGAACTCGAGGCATTTCGATGCACCGCTTTCCATTTGCCATGTACCTATTTGTTATTTCAAAACACCTCAGTCTCTGCTGTAGCACTTTAAAACACATTTATAATAAAATCCCGGAAAGGTAATTCATCAAATTGCAGTGTGAATTGGAACAGGTTTTATAGCAGTCTTATTGTGAAAGAAGAAATCTAAAAAGCCAAAATGAGTAGTACTTTATAAAAAATACAGAATTAGGTATTATAAAATCAACTTTCCTGCTAAAGGAATCTCAAAGCTCTTTAAAAACAATGATTTGAGTGTGGGCAGGCGTTGGCTAAGCAAATGAGAAGGACATTGTCTGATGAGCTACTGCTCACACTGGGCTGTGGACAGTCAAAGCGACTCCACTGTGAGAACAGCAGCCTGCTGCTCTGGGCACCAGGGTATAAATACAATCCAAGGATTTCTGAAAGGGTTTGGTTTCTTTCCTATGTTTCATTATTTATTTAACAAATGTTCAAATGTAGACTACACATCCCTTGGCCACAATTTTCCATAGATTAGCTTTTAATTTTCAGCCAGTGGTCTTACCTACTGCTGGTCTTAATATTGAAAGTAAACAGTGATTCTGATTGGAATGAAATGTTATGGCCATATTTCATACTGGGATCACTTTCTGCAGATGTTTTCATTTTATTTTCTGTTTACTCAACCTTGTAGGGAAGCCAATATTAGTAATATACATGATATAATTCCAGATCATTTTTGACTGCAGAAACCATTTGAAAGGGTATAGAATTACATTGAAGGTTATGTTTATATAGCAAAATTGCATAGCCAGTTTATGCAAAATGAAGGGAAATCATTAGCTTATATGTTTCATGAGTACTTGTATAAGAACTGTCAACTTTTTGTGAAAATAACATGACTATTTATAGATACAGTTGCAAGGGAATTTAATGTTAATGACTAAATCTGAATTTATTTTAAATTCTTAGAGAACTAAAATTCCACCATTTGTGGGATAATATCTCTTAATATGATACATATTACTGGCAGATTTATTAGCATTTATAGTTGTCTGATATGATATATTTTTCACAGTATATTGTCTCAAATATCAAAATACAATGTCTATAGAAAATATTTGATCTTTATCAAAAAAGTCCAAATTCCAAAACACAGGATCCCACACTATACAACACCAATGTACTAAAATAAAGAAGAAAAAAATTAATGCTTTAGGCAGCACATACAGTTTAACTTCATTTATATATTTTGCTCCTATTATGGAGATGTTTTTTATGATTTTATGGAAATGAAATCTAATAGTTTCATGCCACTAAGAATCTTTAAAATCATCTTTTCATTTGTCATTTGTGTGGAATATTTATCTAAACCAATAATCTTTACAATAAAGAGAACCTGTGCTAGTGTGTGTGTGTGAGAGAGAGAGAAAGAGAGAGAGAGAGAGAGAGAAAGAGAGAATGAATGTGAATATATACACAGCCAGGAAAGAAACACAGGAAGGAAAATTTTGTTTAAAAGTGACACTTAAAATATATTTCTTGTATGTATCAGTGCTTCAAAGTAAAAAAATCAATACGGATCTTTTTTATGTTTCTCTGGACTGCATTTCAGTATAGGTATACAGCTAATATACTTTCTGTAATAATCTTGGTAAGAAGCTATTTACTTTTACTCCAAGAATACAGAAGTTAAATATTCCTTGTCTACTTATTGCCCACAATGGAAAACCAATGTGGAGTAAGGACAATTATAGGTGGAACATTCTCCTAATATATTTGGAAAGATAATGCCTAAATACTGCTTTAAACACGATTAAAATTTGAAGCCCACCAACAACAAAATATTTTTTTCTGTGATTAGCTACTAGTATTAGCATTCACCTAAATATTTCTTTTTCTCAAAATGTACAACCAAAAAGACAATAAGACATAATTCATATTGACTTTTTAAGGATCACTCATTATTAAACCTATTTTTTAAACTGAGGACAAAGATTTATTTTCACAAACATGATAAAAACAATATAAAAGCAAGACTATTTCAGAATTCTCTGACAGAAACACAAGTAGTGAGCTTTTCTTTAAGTGTCTCTTTAATAGAATGATTTTCTTTCAATTTTCTGTCTTTTTTTCAGACAGTATTCAGATGAATTTTATTCTGGAGTTCAAAAACCTCTCTCTCTCTTAATAAAGAGAGTAGTAGTCAAAAACCATTTGAAACACAAGCAAATGAAAAATATGCCTTCCAAAATCTCCTTTTAATGTTATTAACTGTTTATTTATGAGTATAGATTACATTTATAATATCTCAAACCTCATTTAGCCCACTTTCTATTTAACAACATCCATCATTGTTTTCAAGGTACTATTATAGCACTGTAAGTGAATTTACAATTTTTATTTTCACACTTTTTCAACAGAAGCACTCAGAGACATACAGGAAGCTAAACAATTCATCAGTTGTCTATGCCGATAATGATATAGTGATTATTCCAACTCCCTCTATTTTTCCCTAGTTGATATCACCTTCCCCCCCACCCCCCGGCCCATGCTCTGGTTCAGCTGTATACAGAAAAAAAAAATGCATGTCATATTGTTCTCCATTAGCAAACACTGCACAAAAAGGGTTACAGTTTATCTTTGTGAAGATTTCTCTTAGGAGCTTTTAAAAAAGTGTGAGCATAGGCAAAAATGCATATAGCTATGATGTCTGCGTTCATATTTGTAGCAAGAGTCTTTTTAATGTACCTATTAGTGGGAGCTAAACAGTTTGAATGTTGAAAGGAAGGGGCATGCAATTGATGTATAGTTCAACAGTCAATGGAATGTGCAGCTCATTAAATAGAATACATTTTATATAACGTCTTCAATTGCAGATAGTTCTGAAACCTTGGTGCTTACATAGTTCCATCATAACTATGCTAGTTAAAAACAAAGAATTAAGTCTAAATGCACATCTTTATTCTCCCTCGCATAACTCATTAAAATGTAGGCAAACTGAAACTTTGAATTCAGCCTCAACACAACATGATAATTTTATTTAAGGGAGAAATTTGATTTACAGTAGTTACAAATTGTAGTAATTTTTAATAAGTGCAAATTCTCTCCTTGAGATGCAATGTTACTGCAGATTCTGTGGTGCCGACATTTCTACCCAAACATAGAGGGAAGGAGGGACTGTTCAAAGCTGGCCCTAGGGGGAGTAAATTGGGTTCTTGCCTAGGGCACACGCAGTTTGGAGATGGGATGGAATTCAAGCACTTACTATACAGGTATTGCGGTCCGTTTCATCTAATCACCTGCGGCTGTCTTTGCTGAGTTTCCAGGAGGCTGCAAGACTTCATGCTTAGAAGCTGCATCAAGACATCCTGACACAAGCTGGATATAGGGCGCCTCGGGGCAGCCTTGAAGCAGAGTGAAGGTTATTGTGGCTAAATGAATGAAACTAGACAGAAAAACCGCCGGCAGCTCAGAAAGAGCAAGGCGATTCTTGGTGGTTTCAAGCATAAAATTTTTAGGAGAAGTGGTCACACAAGCATAGGATTTGATATCTATCAAAATCTAAGCTGACTTTGTCTCCCACAATTGCTATATTTATTTTTACACTTAACAGAGTGGCAACGCTCATCTCTAAATTAATCTATTACCTAACGATTCCTGGATCCTGGGATCTTGCATCCATGGAATCTAGTAAAGAACCAATCCAATCCAGAATATTCACTGAAATTATAACCCTGTTATCTAATTCTAGTCCTAAAGTAGGGGGAATAGATGTCATTTTTAAAGTGACGCTTTTAATGAAAACATGCACTGTATTGAGAACTACTGTACAAATTAATATCATTATTAGAATTCAAAAAAATGCAAGAAATAAATCAGAGAAAAAATTACTATAATAAAAGTCACTGTGAGATGTGTCATCAAAGGGAAATAATTAATACTCAAAGAAAGTGCAAAGAAAACTTTCTGATCATTCATTCAGTGGTTTGCATTTGAATTTTAGTCCTATAGTACCAATTTAACAGGTTCAAGGTAAAACATAGGTGTGCACACACAGAATATGGTACCCGATTCCCTATCCCATGGCTCAGGGACCAGCTTTTATAAACCTGAAGAAGGAAACTCTCTTTTGGCTTATGCAGGTTAAGGTGCCTGTAAAGCTGACTTAAAAAGAAACTACTTATTCACATATCCATGAAATGCACAGAATTATCTCTAAAATAGATGTAGTAGCAGTGTACTGGAGCTGATTAATGTGCAGGCTTACAGCTTGAGGAAAGCAGGTCTCCCCTAGAGCTAGGCACACATTTTTGTTCCTTCTGGAAAAAAATGAGAGAGTGGGATAAAGGAGGTGCTCTTGTCCCTGATCTATATGGAGTGAGTTCTTTTTAGGGCTCAGTGGAAAATTAAGCTTACTACGCTGGGTTTTCTTTCTCTATTCTTTTTCTTCTGTGTCCTGGGTAAATCAGGAATATGGAGGCAACTTCTCTCCTTTCTGTTTCCCCTACTACCTCTACCACTTAACTCCCCTTTCTAATAGTGAATATGACTAAATGGAATGAAAAGGTATTGCAGCTATAAAGTAAACCAGGTAAAACCACCAGTCTTGGAGAGTATCATTTTTTTGACAGGGGAAAAGAGGCAGGTAAGGTATTGAAAATACAAATAATTAGCATCACAGTTTCTTGAAATAGAGACTCATGTATCTAATATCATTCAAGAAAATTCCAGGAAAAATAAAATAGTACTATTCACTTTTTCAATCAAGCAGAATAACCTGAATTTTGACAAATACCAATGCCCTTGAGTGCTAGACTATAATTTTTGGTGAAAATTACTTTTGTTTTTGAAAAATTATAGATCCTAGCAATCATACAGAAAGATAGTATGGACTAATGTTAGTCACAGTCTAGGTACATTATTAGTTTGTCCTGCTTATTACTTTATTAAATTCTCATAACAACCCTTTGAGGTAGATGATGTTTATCACAATATCTGCATTTTGCAGATGAAAAAACTTGGTCTCAGTGAAGTGAAGTAAGTTGCGAGTGGATTTGAAGAAACACACATGATGTCAATATCTGTGATATTTCAAATAGAAGATTTGCATTATCACCAGATTATGCATCAGGTTAAAATAAAACAGCAGCTATGACAAAGAGACCCACTGGGATTCGAATATTCTTAAACATGAAATGGAGTGTGGGAGGGAAAGGACAGGTTATCTCATTCCTGAAGATGTAACCAGAAATTAGGTAAGGAATGCAATAAGGCCAACATAGTATTAATATTTTAGCAACACTGGGTTTAATTCGTGTCATCAAAAATAATTTCTTAAATAAAAATCATATTTATTAGACTATTAAATAAAATTATATCAAATAAAACTCAACAAGGATTTCATAATAGATTTATATTAATAAATGTAGATGGATAGACACCATCTTTACCTATACAACAAAGCTCGGGTTGCAAATGTTAACCAACTGCAGCATCAAGCACTGCAAATATCAACACTACTTCATAAATTAGCAAAATATCCCAGGGAGAAATACTAAACGCAATCAACATCTGATTATGAGCAAGAGAGAAAGAGAAAGAAGATAGGATAGTTATGCGTGTGTGTACACACATGTACCCGTGTGACCAGGGTGCTTTTAGTGAAAAGGAAAAACTAAACCCTCACTAAAGGCAGAGAAATTCTATCAGAATTAATGGATAATGATAAAAAACGATCTGTAGAGAGACAACTGCATAATATAAACTAATGAGATAAAGTATTCTTCAGTGGCTATATGAAAGTATTAATATTTGTGAGATTTTAGACATAGATAACATAAAGGACACTATAACTTACTCTTATTAGAACAATGAAGAAGTATACGAGAAGCCTTTTAATCATGTACATTCCCCACATAGTTTTAGCTTTTCTGCTTCATTTTAATTAAATGGAAGCCTCACTAACTGTGGAATTGATTTTAAAAATTATGAATATTATGAATATACTTATGTGACCACTGCTAAATTGAAATGATTCCAAAAATTTAAGTAGCAAACAAAAGTAAATAGAAAAAGGGAGTTTTTAGAAGTTCAGTTTATGCCTATATGTACAAAATAAATTAACCATGATTCACTGTATTAATTCCTTAGAGCTGTCTTAAAATACACACCAGTGGTTTTAATATTCATTCAGCTAAAGTGATCCCTGCCATTCAGGAGTTTGGCAAAAATAAGATGATTATATACGTCTGCATCTGGGCAACCATTTTTGTGATTATCAAAAGAAGTCATAACTTAATGGTATTCATCAGCCTGTTTGATATCCACAGGAGCTGCGTTTGTTCCTAACATCCAAAAGAACCAGCCAAGTATTTTCACTTTGGTGCTAGTCATGAAAAGAGATAATTAATAACTGACTTGCCCAGCATGCTAAAAACAATGACCACAAAAAATCCTCAGATCTCTGTTTCTTACCACTTGATTATGTTTCATCATGGAAATGATAATAAATAAGATTGGCCTTATGCAAATTCAAAATGCACTAATTGTTTTCTGCAATTATTATAATAGGATAAAATGTTGGGTGCAGATATACTTCTTATATTGCAACTTTAAAAATAAAATATTATTTGCATCGTCATTTGCTACAAAGTGAATAGATGCATGTGGTAGGTTAATTTTTGAGAATCTGTTTTTCTTTTAAAAAGATGCCATGAACCATATACTTTATGTTTAAGGATGCTGCACCTGGCAGACTGCTATGGTCTGAATATTTATGCCACCCCCTCCCATGCTGTCAATTTCACATAATGAAATCCTAGCCCTCAGGGTGATGGTATTAAGGGTTGGGGCCTCTGGGAGGGAATTAGGTCTCTAGGGAACAGCTCTCCTGAATGAGATTAGCGCTTTTATGAATGGGGCCCTAGAACTCCAGCTGTCCCTTCTGCTGTGTGTGGACACAGGTAGAAAGCACCATCTGTGAACCAGGAAGTGGCCCTCACCAGATACTTAATCTGCCAGCACCTTAATGTTAGACTTATTAGCGCCAGAACTGTGAGAAATAAATTTCTGTTGTTTATAAACCTCCCAATCTATGGTAATTTGTTATAGCAGCCCAAACTGAGTAAACTATATACTGCCATTCCTCTTAATGTTTTATGTATCACACAGATTAAATCACTTAATTAAAAGAAAAGTCCAATGGGACATGGCTCTTTAATATCTCAAAAAGTAGTGCTTTATAGAGCAAAGAATCTAAGCTCTAGACCAACTGAACCTGGGTTCAAAAATTGGCTCTACATTTTGGAGATCTTGAGCAAGTAGTATAACTTCTCTGAACTTCAGTCTAGTCAGGTATAAATATTAATAAGAAAAATACTATTTCCTTTCATGAATATAATATAAAAAGAGATTATATGTGCATCTCATTCATTTAGCATTCAATGAATACTGATTGAACATCTAGAATGTGTCAACACACTATTTTTCATGCTGGAGGATGTAATTTTGAACATTGCAAAACTCAACTTCATGGAGCTTACATTCTAGTTGGGAGTGTGTGAGGGGAACTGCATACATATATATATACACACACACAAATATATATGCATATATACATATATGATAATATAATGTTAGAGATAAATGCAGTGAAGTAATCAGTTACAGGTGATAAGGTGGGTAGGGGTTACATAATATGTTTAAATTCTCTACAAATATTCATACATCCTGTGTTCTTTCTTTCACTCCTTCCTTCGAATTTCCTTTTTCAAAGGCTCATAATCTAGATTGAATATAAACACATACACATACACACACAACAAGCTGGATGTTGGTTGTGACTATGTCAGTGGGTTGCTCTGTATTTTAAGAGTATTTTTCTTAGGCTATTTTTTTTCCTTCTGTAAAGATATTGCCATTCTATTCATTATTGCTCCAGCATATTGAGGTAGAAAGCATACTGTGGCTTTGTGCCCTCTTTTCTATATTTACTATAATTTGTCCTTCAGCATTTTAATGTGTATATATATGCAGGTGTGTAGTCTGTAATTTAAATGAATTAATTAATTTTTGCACAATAAAACAGAAGCACATTAAAAACCAGGATAATTATCCTTTACTTCTCTTAGTGATCCTTATCTTTCATAAAGATAATTAATTTTTTTCCAAAACATCACATATTTTTAAGGATTTTTTTGTCAAATACATTTCATTATTTAAGTAACCATTTATCATTGCTCTTTAAAAATTGTTGTGTCAATCACAGTTCCTAATCACCTGAGTTTGAAAATATTAGGTCAACACTGAGTTGATATAATCATTTTAAAAATCCAAACTTCACGATTGTGAAAATTTAGAACAGAGTTGAGCACATAGTAAGTGCTGGATAAATCTTAATTAATTGCCATCTTTTCTCTCCTATCCAAGATCTTGCAACAGCTTTCTAACTTGGCTTTCCATCTTCCCACCGTCACCAGGTAACCTTTCTAAAATATAAATGTAGGCATATCAGTCCTTTTAATGTTTCTCTATCACTTTATCATGGAACACAAAGCCCTTAGCTTCAGAGTCACTTCCAGGTGAAGCTGTTTCCTCTCATTGTTGGGTTCCCAGCACGCCCTTTGTGCCTCCGTATAGTGCAGATAATAACTGTATTATAAATTGCCTATTTTCATTTTGTCTCCCTCATTACACTGTGAGCCACTCAGAACAGGGAACAAATCTCATTCACTTTGGACACTTAGTAGGTGTTCAGCAAATGTTTGGTAAATGATGAGAAACCTGATGATGGTTGGACAAGTAAAATATATGCCAAGTGCTGGCTGCAGGGAAAACATGAACTTTTTTTTAAAAAAAAATCATTTTTAATAATCTGTTTGGTCGAAAGTCCCTTTTACATAAACTCACTTGTTCATACAACATATTTTCCTGAAATACTTTGGTGGTTTGGGACGGGTTTGCTTTAAGATACTATTTCTATGCAGAAGTCATTTTTTCCAGGGTTATCATCCAGCTTCCCCCACCTCTCCATGTTCCCTAAAAGACATGCAGCCTTCAAAAGCACATATAGCATCTTTTCAAAGTTCTGCTTTTATTATACCAAATTCTCATTTATTTGTCACTTCTTCCCCTGCGAAGGACAAAATTCTCACACTAGCACTCAAGAACATCCCCAGCATGGTGCTCTCCTATTTTCCGATTGTGGTTTACTATGACCCTCAACTCTAGGAAGTCCTCACTAGTGGCTGTCCTTTCCAAATACACCTTGCTTATTCTTTCCTTCAGCATTTTTTGTGTGTACTTCCTCCCCCACTGGGATGGTAGGTGTGAAGCTGGACCACCCATCTCTCCTTTCAAGTAAGGACTTGCTGCCCATCTGTGGGCAGTGTGGTCAGTGACAGCCTCCAGCTCTCAGCAACTTCAGGGTCACTACAGAAGGCCACCTAGCTCAAGGTCAAATCCTTTCCACTTCTAGTGACCAACTGAGGAATGGTCTAAAGATCTACTTTGGCCATATGCAGGATGCTCTGGTGGGGGAGTACTTGTTCCAAGCATCCTGCTGAGATTGGCTGAGGCTTTGTCAGATTTGTCTCAGTTTGACTTCTCTCTTGGCCAAATCCTATTTGCTTTCTCTTCCCTTCATCAGTACAAATTCTTAATAAACATTGTGAACTCCAAACTCAGTCTCAGCATCTACTTCCAGAGAACCCAAATGATAACAAATGGTCTTCCTATCTTCTCTCCTGCCTGCATCATCCATCATTTCATGGCCAGTTCACATTTTCCAGATATTTCTTGACCAACATGGCCCAAGTTGAATTTATTCTACTCTACTTTCACAAGTACTTAATACCTTAGCAATTCATTTTGAGAATCATTTTCTTTTATTATTTATAAATTTCATGTTTATGTGTGCATGTGTGTCTTTTCCATGTCAATTGAAGCTGTTCAATTAATTTCTTAGAGTTGGAGGTAAGTTCCTTCGTTTTCTTTCTATCCATGGCAGGTTGTACACATCTAAGTAAGGAGTACCTAATATTTACTGAATGGAAAGGAACACATTTTAGATAATGCATAAATTGATAATTTCTATTTGTTTTTTTTTCACTTTTTTATCAGACATATTTAAGATAGTTTTCTTAATCTTAATTTGGAAAATAAAATACAGCAACTTCCTATGCATATTTTTTAATACATACAAGTGGAGTGATGCACTTTTCAGGGCATTCTGTAAAGAAAAAGCATTTAGAGTTTAGAATCATTCTTACATTCTTGGTTCAATGTTTGCATATAAATTGAGGTATAATTTTTTTAAAATCCCAGAGCAAGGGGTAAAATGAGATACAAATTAATGTGAAATCAGCACTAGATAATGTACTAAAATGAAATCTAAACAAAGCACTAGAAAACACATCAATATCTCCAAATTATATTTAACAGAATTGATTCTGTTTGGTTGTGATACAAGAAGTCAAATTCAGAGCTGTACTCATAGTATTTTAAATTACTAAATAAAGATATTTCAGGTACTCATTATCATAAATAATAAAGGTACACTTAACTCGCAAGTAATAAATCATCCCCTCAAGGAGATGGGATGCCCCACAAATTGTTTCTAATAGAAACATGCAGCTCTTTTCTTTGTGTTTTCTATGAAAATCTGGGAAGATTAGGGGACATTTTTATTTAGATGTTTGATCCTCACTCAATTTCTTCAAAACTTTCAGTTAAATCTAGAAATTATGATGTGATTAAGTTGGCAGAACATATATTTACACCTTAAAAAAAGTTTGCATTGATACTGGCTTCTTCATATATACATAATATTAAATTAAAAACCTAAAAATTACATAAATGTGTGTACTTAGAAATGAAAACCTACTTAAACTTCCTACATGTCTCTGGGTTGATTAGAACAGTATTGTGCTCCAGCTTGAGAAGTTCCTTTTATTCTTTTGAGAGTTGAAACACTCACACCCACAACCTCCCCACACACAGACACTCACGCATACACTTTGTCCTTGAAACTCTTAATAACTCTACCTCTGATTGCATGTTGCTGAGGAAATACTAAGTTTTTGGTATTTTTTAATGGCCACTTTTGTTTTCTTTATTGCTATTTAGAATAGTGTGATATTTGTATCAAACCTTCCTCCTTTTAAGATTAGTAAACTAATATATAATTTTAATCTTTGGATGCCACTTTCCTGCATGGTAAAATTGATTGTTTTGTCTGAAATGTATAGTTTGCAGATAGTCAATGTGTTCATTTCTTTCTATATAATACTTTTACTTAAAGGCGAGATAAGCTTAAAAATGTGCTTAATGGGATAACTGATTAGCTGTTGGCCTTTCTATGGGAGAATCACATTTGTGTTGGTAATCGTTTATGGACACAGAAAATAAAAGCTTAGACTGGAGTCTGAAAACTGTGATGAAAAGCCCACCTCAGACAATCTTTTGAGCATGTAGAAGAAAAAATCTCTTTGTTCTTCTTTGACACTTTGTCTTTGGGAAAGGAGTAGGGGTCTAGAAACAAACTAAAAGAATAAATAAATATATTTGATATATTATTCTATGTAAGAGACTCTCAAAGATAGATACTTTTTGTTATCTTCACAAACAGTATACCATGTTTTCTAAAATACTTTACCAGAATGTTGTAGTCCAAGGGAAGAGGAATTTCCCCTGAGATAAGAGCAAACACATTCTTTGAAAGTAATCCCAGGTATGAGGATTAGAAAGATAACTTGAAGCTTCATTTCTTTTATCTTATCACATCTTTGCTCCCTCACAGGAGTGTAAGTGATAAGTTCTGTTTAAAAGAACACCATATTGGAACTGCACAAACCGAAGCAAAAATTCCTTCCCAACTTGTTATGGGCAACAGGGAAAGAGGCATTGTCTCTTACTAACTCTTGGAAAGTTTATATAATATAGAAGACTGCAATGTCCTGTTTTTAGACTATGTGCTTAAACCTGGCAAGAGTGGGTCATAGCCAATTTGAAGTGGACAACTTCAGTGCTTTAGCAAAGGTGCAAATCGCACCAAGAAAGATACTACAATTCGACGCCAGCAAGGGTTTTTCAATATGTAAGACTTTTAGCATGAGGGTATGAGAGAGTGGCTAAAAGACACATCTCATCCTTCATGCTCAACATTTTCTTCTTTAGGAAGAGCAGCAATTGGGTGTTACAGAATGAGTTCTAAGGTTTACAGCAGAAGATAGACTTGAATCAGAGCCCAGACTAGCTGGTGAACTGCAGGAGATTCTGAGCCTCACACTTTTATTTGTGAAGAGGGATACTAACACTATAGCGGTTTTTGTTTTAGTTTTTGGTGCTCAAATAAAGCAATCCACACAAAGTAATTTATTGATGTTGTTTAAACAAACAAAGTTAACGTACAATGATGCAGTGGAATGGTTCATGAAGGACATTATAAATACTTTAGAAACACAAAAGAGAGGAATTAAGTGTAGACTTGAATGTTAACTAAAGGAAGATTTCATTGAGAAGAACAGGAATCTTGGTGAACGTAAGTTGAAATAAGTTAACTGCTTTTAAAGGAGTTTGAAATGTTCTTTTGTCAAGCTTAATACATTAAAAATGTGATATAGTATGATATTAATTTAGACAATGCAAATTTCAACATTTATGATTATTTTATAAGATCTAGGTTGAAATAAATGTGTTTACTGTCAATGAGGGAAAAGCTTAAAAAACTGAACAGATTATAAGAATTATTTAAAAGGAAAAGAAATTTCATATGTCAAATAGTAGGGAAACGATATAATGCTATTAACTAGAGAGAGAAAGGAAATGAGGCACATTTATCTTAGACACTATTCGGAGCATTTAATTACTAAGTCACCAAAAGAACCTATTCTACAATGACCTTACTTATAAGGAAGTTCCATGGATGAACTCAAGGACATTATTACAGCAAGGTTCATAACAAATCGGTCATATCCATTCTCTTTAATAATCTATTAGGGGCCTTCACTAGAGCGAACAAGCAGTATTTCTTTTAAACTCTTCCATAATTCAGATTTTATCAATGTGGACTAACCCTGTGGTCAATTAAATCTGAAGTAGTGTAGTCTTTTTTTTTTTTTTTTAGGTTTCTTGAATACACTGGGGCTGAAAGCAAATATTATTTTATGATATATTAATAACACAAGGAATTTTACTAGTAATATTTAGTGGAGCAGAAAGGTATCTAAGGCTCTACCTATTTGCACAGTAGCAGAACGGATCTAAGAATGATTCCAACCATAACTCTTAGTCAAACATATTTGCACAGTCCATTTACACAGTAGAATGCTCAGCAGAGACCTGGGAATACTCCTTAAAGATACAATTGGAATATTTCCCCAAAATGTCCTTATAAATGTATATAGATGCCAAGTCTGAACTGTGAATTATACACTGTAATATGTGGCTCTAATTTGTTGCATTGTGAAAATGATCTAATTTTTGTTTTTCCCCCAAATCTTGAGAACCAATTCAAAAGAATGGAAAGCTCATTTTTCCCTGAAATTATTGGCCATACATTTTAAAACATTCAAAATATTCTCAAAAACGTCTCAACTAGTTTCAGTATTTTATTTAGTTTGGAACCCAATAGACAAACACAAGTGCCAAATGGTACCACGTGACCAATTAGATTGCACGGGATCAATGGAATTGCTCTTAATGATATGAAGTGCAGATAAATTCCTTAAAAATAAAAATAAATGTATTCCTCTCAATTTCTACACCAATTTCTCTCATTTATGGGTACACTAATGCTGTATAATTTGCTTCCCGGTTTCTTTTTCCTTCTGTAACTTCTACATTCAGAATGGAAGATCATTTTCTAGCATCTGTGTGAGTCTTTCATTAAGATCAAGATTTTTTTCCTACAAAATTTGCATGGTATTATGCATAATTAAGCACTTGATAAATGTGACTTTTACGTGATGAGGTTATTATGGTATCAAAGATTTAAATCAATTTTTGCCCTAAATTATTGCTTATTATAAATATCCCACTTAGCCTCTGGCAGTCTTCTGCTGTCATGTTTATAGATGCTATCATATAAAGCCTTTTATGAATGTTGATCAATATATGAAATTAAAGTAACTTAACTTTAAGTTTAATTTGATTTAATTCAAATTTCATCATAGTCAGAGCCACTTGGTTCAGTTTTGATGATAAATTCAAAATGGAGAAGCTTTGAGAAAATAATATTTAAAGGAGCATATGCTCCATGAATTTAAAGATCAAACTACATTACATCAAGTGTTTTAGATAATAAGTAGCATAATGTGAGAAATATGACACATATTGTATTACCAAAATCTTAGAAAGAAAAAGATAGCTATCTAAAATATTGATATGACAAAATGTATTTTTAGGGGGAAGAGGATAAACTTATAAGATCAGCATTATATCTAATCTTTAAAAAAATGTGGAAGTAAGCATGTCTTTTACATTGTATAGTTTCATTATTCTTTTTTAAAAAAAAAATGTCAAAGTCCCTGGTAATCACCTTTCGTTTAAAGGAAATTTCCTGGGAGATGTAGATAGAACTTAAAAATCAGAGTCAATTTCTTCTTAATGCTTAGGAAGAGAGAGGGGTAGAGCGTAGTGAGGGACGGAGCTTCAAAAGGAACCAAGGCATGAAAGAGAGTCACCTTGTTAGCTGACAGAGAAGTGTGCTTGCCTCAGGGATTGAAGTTTTATTGAATATTCCTGTTTTAAATGGGCACTATAAACTATGCCATCATTACTTATGAAAGGGTCCTAGACAACTCTGCCGTAGACATGTCAGATAGATGACGGGATTGCTGGACTTGCTTATTCTTTGCTCACACACACACACACACACACACACACACATAAACAGATAATGCACATTTTGGCTGATTCAAATATTAAGTTGGAAACTCTGGCCTTAAAGTGGTCAGGGAAAAGACAGACGACCCTAAATATGAATACATTCCTGTTTTATCAATTTTTTCTGTACGCTTCCACTGTTATAATGGGAAATCAAAATATGTCCATTGAGTTTTCTAAAAACAGTACAGGAAGAAGAAATGTGGATATTTATCTTCAAGGCTCACTTTAATGTTCAGACTGCCCACAAATTACATTTACACATCAATCTTACCATGAATTAAACAATGTTAATTGCTAATATACTGTGCTTATTTGAGAATTTTATAATTTACTCCACACATAACCTCTTTGCCTTCTGAAAGTTTCCATTATGTTGGGCGAAATAGTCATTCGTATAATGTCCCTAAGAAGGGAAACATAGAGTTGCATATTATTTGCCCTTCATGTGGTACCTTTAATTATATGATTTACCAAGTCATACACAATTTTTTTCTACATGGTTCATATATGCTCTAATTTATTTCTACCAAGGCTACTCAAGGGCCTCATCTTCTCTCTCCTATATTACTGCTATGATTTTCTTTGATTTTCCTTATATCTCCTTAATTTATCTACCTCCCTGTTTCTACCAAAGCCTACCTTAACAAAGTTGTTTTTGCAGTTCAAAAATAGCTTGTATGCTGAAGATATTATATACAATGAACAACCCCTTCCTTCAAAGAGCTTACAGGAGGGCAGAGGCAGAGAAAAAGACAGAGAGAAAGAGAAGGAAGAAAATCCTAATTTAAGTGATGCTACAAGGTGGGCAACTATCTTGTTGTTTGTTTGTTTTGTTTTGAAGACTTATGAGAAGTATAGCTAAGTGATGATTTTAACAGGATTGATTTAGTAAGATTTCTCCTCCTTTGGCAATATGTACATATGGGGAGAAAAGCTTGTCTGGTCATGGAAAAAAGGCTCAGATGTGAGAGAACATATAACGTGTCCATGGATTTCAAATAGTTCCATGTGGCCATGAGAACAGGAGAATGGACTAGGGCCAGGAGGCTGCAGTCAGAGCAAGACAGATTTGATGCTGTTACAGGAATCTGGGGAGCAGACGCTGGCACCTAGTTCTGAAATGGTGAAAAATGGTAGGAGGAAAGGGGATGAATGTGTGGAAGAGAAATTGTTGGCAGTGACTTTCTGAATGTGGACTTTTTGAATATGGGGAGGTCGAGGATGCCCTTAGGTTTCTGCCCAGGGCACTTGGAGTGGGACCTTTCCCCCAAGGTGAGTAAGCAGGAGGGAAGGGAAGGTTTAGGGAGGAAGATGTTTGGTCAAACAATATCTCTCCATCACATCTGAGTTTGTCACTCTTTTCCTTAAAATTCTTTAAGACAGAGAGCTTCCCATTATCCTTCAAGTTTCTTGTAACTTTTGCTATTGTTAGACATATATTCTTAAAATAAGTCTCTTTTATGTGAAGTAATAAGCAACAGAGACCAGGCTCCTTAGAGAAAGTAATTTCCAACTTTAAACCTGGAAACTCATCACTTTACTTGGATTCCATCTTCAAGCCTTCGCTTCATACAAAGAAGGACTCCAAAGGAAGTGGGAAGATGCGGTAAGCTCCATTCTTAGCAATTTTTACCCCCAGTAGTCTTCTTATCTCAGCCTGAAAGGTGAAAGCTATAGACCAGACCTGTGACTAGAACACACATAATAGGTACTGGACAAATCATACTTAAGTCAATGAAAGAATAAACAATCTATTCTTGGTTAAGTACCATTTTATATCAAATTACATAGTACTAAAGAAAAATAAACATAGATATTTATCCAATTATAATATATTGCAGCTCTCGAAAATTCAATCTATATAATTCATACCTTGTGTATTTTGCCAAAAAAAAGTCCTATCTGGTACCTATTACCCAAAGAGTAATTGAAATAGAATAGCTATAGAGATTATTCCTCTATATTGGAAGCTCCCCTGTAAGCTCTTTGATCTTCCCTAGCTTTTTTTGCCCAAAGAAATTGTGAGCTTTTGTCGACATCAGTTAAAACAAAGAGCTGTCCCAGTGGTTGATGGATCTTTGATATATAGTTGTACTTTTTTGTAGAAAGGACACAGAAGTCTTTGTCAGAATCTTATATTAACATACATGCTATTATCTGAAGGTTTGATGTAAATTGGATTTTATGTTTCCAACATTAAAACATTAAAGAAAGGAAAAACTCCTGCGGTCAAAATTTAATACTATATGTCATTAATTTTTTAATCCTCTAATTCAGTCTATTAGTATGACAAAAGCCAATATGAGCATTCTCTGATATTTTCATGACTTTTTTGGTGAAGGTTATATTATTTGTCATTTTTCATCATGTGATTGATACAGCAACTACCTAATTAGACATAAAATTCTAAAACTTATTATAATTGTTGACTTGGTTGTATTTGTTATTCCAAACCAATATATTCAGTGGATGAAAAAATTCAATGAGAAAAAAATGTACAAATGGTATAAAATCAACATGAAAGTAAGTTAGTATTATACAATACCATTTCTGCTTTGAAAAACAAATATCTTACTTTTTTTTAAATTTGAGAATTTGCTAATATAGTTACAAAATATTCTGAGATGAATACAAATATATTGAAAATATTCTTTTGAAAATTTCATTTCTGATAATTTTTTATTGTATCAGCAACGGAACATTAATTTTTCAAATAAAGCGAATTACAAATTTTTCAAGGAACACTATGGGACAATACTACTTACTTCTCAGCATAGATGCTTAAGCAAGTATAAAATGCAAGTTAATGATTCTGTTAACAACATTTTACAAATTATTCTACATTTTACGTAAAATTATTATTCATATTGGTGATTTTAATGTTCATATTGTCAAGTATCATTTTTCCAGGTAGTGCTTTTATATACAATTTCCTTTTCCTAGAGTGAAAAAAATAATATTTTCCCATCATTTAAACAGGTAAACTTTCACTTTTGTCATGAAGTCTTTCCAAACTGACCAGAGGAAAGCTGCCAGGTTCTCTCCTTCTCTGTAACATTCCCTCAAGAATTATAGCCCCAGCCCCTTCATTTGCTTCTGTTTGTACTTTTCTCTCTCATTCTATAAAGTCCTTACCTCTAAATTTATTATCCTTTCAATTTTAGTCTAATGTTATTCTTCTACAGTGTGTATATATTGTGAGCTTCTGGACTGGTCTTTCTGCTCTAAATTATACCTTCCTAACAGGTAAGGGTGGATCTCTGTGGCTCTACCAAGTAAAGCCTAGCATGATGCACAATGTCTCAGGAAACAAAATACTCATCCTCCTATTTTAATGATATGGCCACAAACAATAAAAGAAAATATCCCACACATTCTATATTGATTTCATTTATCCTTATTTTCTTAGTGTGATAGGTGGAGAACTTGCTTACATTAGAGATAAGGGAGATGGTATCTCTGAGAAAAAAAAATCAGTGGATCAATTAAGACTATTTAGTTTAATGTTGAAAAAGTAGTAGATGAGTTAAGGGACATTAAAGGGGCCATTTCATGCCTTAGAATCTATTTAGATTGCATCTTTTCAATAGTCCTGGCTGGCACTAAAAATTACGTGAGAAGAAAGTATTCTCTTTGATTTTATCACACATTGTAATAAGAACGTACAACTTTTGCAGGTTTTTAGGTATTTTATAATAAGCAAAGTGCTTTGCTTATATTAGGTATTCAATATTTGTTGAACCACATTAAATATTGCCCACAGACAAAATCTGCTCATAGTAAGCTTCATTCAAGCTCCTAAATTCGAAAGTGAGTATTCTCCATTAAAAATTTTGCTGGATTTATTTTTTGCAGATATATAAAATTATACTTTTTTGAGATTCTATATTTACATATGAATGAAAACTCTTCTTTCATATTTAAAATCCTGATTTCATTACTTTCTTTAAATCTTTAAAATAACCTATTCAACAAGAATGATTTTGTGCTTTTAGCCATTTGAGGATCTAAAATTGAGGTTTAGATCATATGATACAAAATGTATAATAGAGTAGTACATTAAGGTGAACCTATTTGGGTATCAATTCTTTAAGTTAAGTAGAAACAATCAAACTTACAGCTAAATGAGTTATATACTGGTTTCATTCTCTGGCCTTACCAAACTGAGCTAGAAAGTAAAGAAATAGTCTGTCTCTCTCTTACCACCAGTTAAAATGAGCAAGATCATATTTTTTAAATCTGTTAAACACTAAGAATTTTTCATATATTGGAAAAAATTAAAATATGTAAAGCCTTCAAATGGCTTAAAGTAATACTTTTAATTTGAAATTATAAAAAATGCAAATGTATTCTTGATGAATAGCAATAAATAGTCAATAGGTCTTTCAAGGGACATGCATTTTGAGTTTCTTCCTAAGAAAATTTATGTAGAGGCCAATACATTTCAAATAAGTTAGAAATCAACCAATTCATGATAAATTAAAATCATCTTCCCTAGAAAATTCTACCGAAAATGTAGAAATGTAAATGCTTTATCAATTTAAGGTATGCAAATTGAATGTAATTCAGACTTAAATAAAATAATAGCACCTGTTTTAAGTGGCATTACAGAAATTGGAATAAATGCATAAAAGCCAGCTATATCGCAGCAAAACAGGATAAGAGTGGGATCTTTTAACGAATTGAAAATAATTTATCAAAATGTGAGATTAGTCCATATTTCACACTCCCCTTATAACATATAAGTGGTTGACTAGTTTTCTCACAACTAAAGCCAGTCTGACCATGATATTTTAGCAACTATGCTGTATTTATTATTAGATTTAACTTCTTGTACAAACAGATAGCTCCCTACCCTTCAGCAATGTGAGGGATAGAGAGAAAAAGTGGCAGAAAAGGAAATGGTATTTGCAACTGGATTGACTCACAACTTCCTCCCTGACATAATGTTAATATCAGAGAGTCAACAAAATAGGAAAAGGTGTATTTTGACCAAATGCTATATTGGCCAAGTTCAGTTTAATGTATGGTTTGCATCAGGAGGTCTCAGATATTCAAATACCTTCCTGGCAGGTCAGTCAACTTTGGAGGTTTGGCAGGTGTATCTACGCTCTGGTAGTACGTTGTTGTAAATCTTCTCACGCTGTCCTCCCAATTAGTTTGAGGGGGCCTCTTTCTTTCTCATCTCTTCTTCACTAGACTACCTCCAAGAACTTGTCTTTGTACCTAGCTAGCACATATTGGTTGTTTGGCAAATATTTCCTGGATGAATTGTAGTTATAGTCTCTAATATGGGCTTATGTACTTTGGTAAGTAATAAGGAACACTTCATAAAAGTATACATGCACACACACATATATATGTCGATCTTGGTCATATTTCAGTAAAAAAATCTCCTTTCATATTTTTTGTCATTCTGCATCTCTCCTATTCCAAACCTTTTATTTTCTTCATAGACCTGGCCCCTTGACAGAGTGGTTTAGGTTCAAATGTGAAAGCAATATTTTAAAAAATCAGTAACACTAACACATACAAACACTACCTATTTTTTAAAAATTAAATATCCTAAAGACAGGTAATTTCTAGACTTCCAATTAAGTATATTATGGATCATTTCTGCATGAATGAATGAATGAGGGATTAACTAACTGATAACAACAACCAAATAAAAATGATCAGTTTTTTTAGCATTTGCTAGGTTAGTACAAATTTCCTTCTTATTTAGTCATCAGGACAACCTTTCAGTGTAAATATTATTATCCTCATTTTTCACCTGAGAAAATTGAGGGTATGTAATGTTATCAGAATTTACACAGATAACAAGTGGCAAAACCATACGTTGCTCAATATTGCTATTTCTTCCATGTCTGTTGGTCTGTAATTTGGTACTCAGCCATTTGAGGAAAGACGACATTGGTCTTATAACAACAAACATCTAACACAATAAGCAGTCCACTAATTTTAGCTTATTTCCACGTGACAATTAGCAAGCCATCTTAAATGATTAGATATAGTCATTTCATTATTACTCTCTTATTTTACTTTTTCTAATTTCTTTTCTGGCATAGAAGATCTCACGGACAGTTTTGCTGCAAAATTTATTGCTTTACTTCCTATCTTTTGATAGTTTTGGAAGGATAAGGTAGTAGTGGTTTGGGTCACTCTCAAATGGAAATGAGTCAGGAGCTTTGATTTTTATGTGGGACCTACGGCACATCATTTAACAAGTTGTGGGTGGTATAAAGGCTAGACACAAGGTCTTCTGATTTCTAGCCCAGCAGCCTTTTCACCATATTATATTACAGTTCACATCCGGTCCCAAACTCTTCGTTATATTAACAGAGAAGGCATTGAAATGTCGTGAATGTACAGAGATATAAACGGTGAGTCGACTGAAGCAGATTACATTTTATTGTAATCAACTGAGCCTAGAAACTTTAAAATAACTCGTGAGTTTTAATGCTAGATGTGTCTATGAAAGAATAATAAAGAACAATGCTGGTTCTTGTTTCACTGGGGCTAGAGCTGGGCCCTTTTTGTCCCTTAATTTCCCTAATTAGTCTCAATTGTGTTCTCCCTCTAAGTTAGCAGGCCAAGATAGTATCTGCTTTATTGCCATGGGAGGAAAACTTGCCCTTATTGAGCTTTATTAGATACTCTGTTCTCTCATTTAGAATCCTATTAAGTTTCCCCTTGGCATTTTCTAAATCAATTAGTTTTAGCCTTACCCTTCTTAATATGCTCCTTTTGGAGGCTCCTAATTTTAGTCCCTAACTCTGGTATTTGTAGTTGCCTTTCCCTTTTCTTTTGGGCAAAGATTTCAATCAATTTTCCCTGCAATACTGCTTCGCTAGCATCCCACTGAGTCATATCTGTGACCTCACCATCATCACTGTCTGCTAAATATTCAGCCCATATGTCTTTGAGCTTTTCCCTAAACCATTGCTGCTGAAGGAAGTAATTATTACTTTACCATCTTAGCACTCCCCTGTCGCTTTTCAAGGGAAATAATTCCACAGTCAAGTGAATCATTGCAGGGTCCAAAACTAGAATCTTGTCAATAGAACAGCAACTTTGCCCTCAGCCTCCAGTGGGAATAGAGAAAAAATGGTTCTGGCAAAGGAAGAACAGTTTATAGAGTAAAAATGTGAATTGTGGCATGAGCATACTTATTTGTTTTAAAAATCAATTTAGATGGTTATTAGAGTGAATGGTTGCAAAGAATTAGAGAAGGATTACATTTTAGCACCATGAAGTGAGTTCCCACAATTATTAGGGACTTTTTTTGGTATCTTATTTAGATATTTATTTAGTTCATGTGTTTTGTTTTTATAGATACACATATAAATTATGTGCATAGTAAGCTCTAAATTCTGTTAAAATAAACTGAAAAAAAGACTAGAAGGAGATATATAAAATATTAGTTCTAATTTCAATTTTTAAGTAAGTATTAATTAGGGGCAATTTTAATTTTCAAGTTAATACATTTTAAATTTTCTACTACATCATATATTTATCATAAGAAAGAAATTTTAAAAAGTGTTAATACTTATGTACTGAACTAACTAAAGTATCTATGGTGATCTATGTTTTTTGGGCTCCACAAACCAAAAATTTGGTTATCTTATGGAGCTAAGAAAATCTAATGAAATTCTTTGCAACTATATCTACTATGTTTCCAGTCAATATGCTGTCTTAGAAATATGTGTTTCCTTTTCTTGTTAAAATAATGCATTTTCCCCAGATAAGTTGCTATAGTTGTAAGTAAATGAATTGAGATGAGTATATGGCAGTCTCAGCTAGTGTCATGGGACTGGCAAAACAAAGAAATCCTATAAAAGAATATACATATATACATACATACATACATACATACATAAAGTCAGTGATGAATAAGAATGTAGGAATATAATTTTTGCTTTCTAAACAATTTTCAATATAGTATGTAAACGTTGAAGAAAATAATTTATTATTCAATGATTCATTAAATACTAGGTGCCATGTTTTTGTAGAAATATGACACTGAGTTGTAAGTTTGCAAGAAATGCCATGGAATAGTCTCTCAGTGGCCACTACAAGCATTGCTGGCATTGGCAGGGAGAGTTCAATATAAGCATCATTCCCTTAGAGCATACTTGATATGAGAAAGTAACCAACAAAATCACAACTAAACATGTTTCTTTTCAAATTGTTTGGGATGTTGAATCATAAACCCTGCAGCTCTAGCGGCTCCCAGTTGGTGCCAGCACTGTTAGGCGCCATAATGGTCTCCACACCCTAAGTTGCTTCCAAGTGCCATATTCACCAAGGACATTTCTACTCATTCTCAATTTTCCTGTTACATTTTATTAGCATCCTAAAAGTCTTTTACCTATAGAGCTTTGGAATCCAAAAATGACTTTGGTTTCTAGGTCTCACACATACTCAGAACACAATTTTATTAAAGTCCTAGTAGCATGCAGCTTTTCCTTTAGATTCTAATGTTAGCTAGTTGTCAGGGCCAAAATAAGTGAGGACCCAGCAGTCACCTAATCAGTATCTTGTGAGAAGCACCACATTTTCCATTCCTGTCTCCATCCAAAATTATGACCTCCATTGGTTTTAATGAGAACCTAAAATTCATATCCTAGTCATTTATTAGTTAAACGATTAAAGACAACGGTACTTTTTTAAAAGTAAAAAATAAATAAAATAAATTAGCATTTTTCTTCTGTAGTGTATACCAGGTTCTTTTCACTTCATATGTATTATATTTTTAAAGCTTAATTAAGGCATGATGAACTGCATGCACAGGGCATTTATTAGCCTTCATTCCATCAAAAGAGATCTTGAAACTTAGCAATGTCAGGAAAATGGAACAAGGATCCACAGAGCTACGAGTGTCAGAGCTGGAATTCAAATCTATGCCTGATTTCTCTGTGCTATAATATTTCCACATGTAACATGAAACAACTTATATTAATTTAGGTTAGCTGTCAGCATTCATTTAGTATTTACTCAATAAGTGTTTAATGAAAATTTATTGGCTAGGCAGGTTTAGGAGATAACAATGATGGTATTAGATAATGTTTATTAAGAGCTTACTATAAACTTGTACTCAAGTACTTTATATATATTATCTCATTAACGTTTCAGCAACCAACCTATCTATGAGGTAGATGTGATTACTATCCCCATTTTATAGGTGAAGAAACACAGGTGTATGCTAAGGAACTTGGTGGATGTCATGCAGCTGGTATTTCAATCCACATAGCCTAATTCTAGTACCCATATTTTTAATCATTATCGTGTACTACCTTTAAAAATGAAATAACTTAGCTTCAAAACATATAAAGCAAAAATTGGCAAAACTATAAGAAAAAGTAAACAAATTTATCACCACAGTGAAAGAGTTCCATGTTCAAAAATTTATAAATCAAAGCACAGAAGAAATCAATAATGGTAGAAAAGATTTGAATTATAACACATTTCATCAAACTGATAAATACAGAACTCTGGGTCCAACCACTGTGATATACACACTGTTTCCGGCACACAGAAACATTTAAGAAAAAAAAGGTCATGCTATAGGTCAATGCTGCTCAAATTCTGTTCCACAGACCAGATTGATTCATGAATGTCTGTTAACAATCCATGACAAAACAAGTTCGGAAACTATGAGTAAGCACTTAGAAAGTTTTATAACAATTTGACACTGTCTGACATCCAAGAGCATGCTCAGTGTGCAAATGTGCCTTGGACTTTATGTATTATGTGCAAGTATGTGCCTACAGTGAAGTAAGTAACTGTTCTTATAACAGTTACTCATAACAGTTACTCAGATTAAGAACTTGTGCCAGAATGTCAATTACTATATTACTTTCCTCATCTAGAAATTTTTGTAATTAAAAAAATCAATAATCATCAGGGAAATGCAAATCAAAATCACAACGAGGTATTATCTCACCCCAGTTGGAATGGCTATTATCAAAACGACAAAAAAATAACAAATTCTGGACAGGAATTGGAGAAAAGGAAACTCTTACACACTGTCAGCAGGAATGTAAACTAGTACAGAGATTATGGAAAACAGTTCCTCAAAAAACTAAAAATAGAACTACCATATGATCTAGCAATTCTACTACTGGGTATTTTGCTGAAAGAAAGGAAATCAGTATACCAAAGAGATATCTGCACTTTCATGTGTTTTTGCAGTACTTTCACTATAGCCAAGATATGGAATTAACCTAAGCATTCATCATTAGATGAATAAAGAAAATATAATAAATGTACACAATGGAATACTATCCAGCCATAAAAAAGAATTAAATACTGTCATTCCCTGCAACATACATGAGCCTGGAGGACATTAAGTGAAAAAAGTCAGGCACAGAAAGACAAATATTGCATGTTCTCACACATATATGGGAGCTAATAAAAAATGAGCTCATAGAAGAAGAGAGTAGAATTGTGGTTATTAGAGGCTGGGAAGTTTCAGAGGGAGAGGAAGATAGGGAGAAATTGGTTAACTGATACTAAATTACAGATACATGAGTTCTGGTGTTCTATAACACTGTAGGGTGACTATAGTTAACAATAATTTATTGTACATTTTCAAATAGCTAGAAGACTTTGAATGTTCCCAACATGAAGAAATGATAAATGTTTGAGATGGTAGATATGCTACTTACTCTGATTTAATCATTGTGCATTGTATTAATATATATGTATCCAAATATCACAGTACTCTAGAAATATATACAGTTATCTGGTGTCAACTAAAAATAAATGGAAAAAAATGAGTTGAACTAAAAAGTGTAATTACTCATGATTAAAATTTGAGAATAATGTGAAAGTGACCTGTTAATTTTGAAAATATTCTCTGTATGTGATAATATGAAAAGAAAATAAACTATATAACTGTTTGAATACTAAGATATTATGACAGTAATTGAGAATATTCAAAACACAGAATAAACAACTTTTCTGCAAGATAACCAACCAGTTTGGTGCCGACATTTTAAAGATTATAGTTGGGCAGTGGACATACTATTTTGTCTGTTGCCTTTGGTATTTATCTGAATGCATAGAAGGATTGCTACACAATGGCAGACATGATCAAAGGGTAAAGACAAAACTTAGAGATTTATAAAAATAGAGCTTCTACAGATTACTATGATTCACATATACCATAATTTCACAACATTAACAATGAAGTAGGTGATTTCAATGTTGTGTATCTGTTATCAACTTTATGAATTTAACAGAATATTTTTAATTTTATCTTCCACAATTATTTTCTACCAAAAATGCATACAAAATTCATGAATACAAAATCCATTTTTTCCTCATCAAAAGGTAATTTAAATTTATCCTTAACTCTAAAAGATAGATTATCGAAATTGGCTACTAATGATATATTAAAAATAAAGTTCGAAAATAAACCATCATTTGTTTCATTTTGGATAGAAGCTAAAAATGAATATCTTGAACTTGAAATCCCTCTCTGCATTCCTATAAGCGTATCTTTTTGAGGCTAATTTCCCTAGATGGTGATTTAAAAATATATCCACAGATTCTTTCACAGACCTCCCTTTAAGAGGGAGAGTTTAATTCCACCTCTTTTCAGCTGGCCTCAGTGATTTACTTTTAAAACACAGAAAATGGCAGAAGTGATGGTGTGTGACTTCTGAAACTTAGTCATAAAAAACACTGAGATTTCTTTCCTTTTGGACCATTGTTTTGGGAGAAGACAGCTGCCATGTGGTGAGGACACTTAGGGAGGGGCCCACATGATGGGGAACTGAGGGCCTTGATAACAGTTGTGAGGAAGCCATTGTAGAAAAGGATCTTCCAGCCTCCTCGAGCCTTCAGGTGATGCAGCCCCAGTCAACACTCTGACAACTTTGTGAGATAGAACCTGAGCTAGAACCACCCAGCTGAGCTGCTCCCAAAGTCCTGATCTACAGAAACTGTGAGATTAATATTAATCATTTAAGACACTAAATTTTGGGATAGTTTGTTATGCAGCAATAGATAACTAACACAGTTGATCCTTGAACAACATGGGTTTGAACTGTGAAGATTCACTTATATGTAGATTTTTTCTGCCTGTGCCACCTCTGAGACAGCAAGACCAACCCCTCCTCTTTCTCCTCCTCTTCAACCTACTCAACATGAAGATAACAAGATGAAGACCTTTCAGATGATCCACTTCCACTTAACGAATAATAAATATATTTTTTCTTCCTTATGATTTTCTTATAACATTCTCTTTTCTCTAGCTCTTTTTATTGTAAAAATACAGTATATTATACATATAATGTGTAAATATGTGTTGATCAATGTTTATGTTATCTGTAAGGTTTCCTGTCAATAGCAGGCTGTTAGTAGTTAAGTTTTGGAGGAGTCAAAAGTTACACTTGGATTTCTGACTGCACACTGGTTGGTGCCCCTAAGCCTCACGTTGTTCAAAGATCTACTGTACACTTTAATATGAGTATTAATAAAACCAAATGTATCAATTGTTTAGATGTATGTTATACCCTGAGAGTATTATGGTTATAAATCCAACCTAGATTAGATAAATTTATGAGCAAGAAGCAAGCTCATTTGTTACATTAAAAACTTTAAGTATGATAGACATGCTATCCATTAAAGGGTGTCAAAGGTACTTAAAATAGAAAGTTATTATTTCCTTCCAAAATTTTAATTTTGTTATGATAATAGAACAAAGAGTTATGAGTTTAATAGTAATTCTTTATATTTATCACCTCATCTTACGTACAATTTTAGTGAACAATAATTCAGTTTCTATAACTATTTTTTCCATCGTTATTTTGTTCTGATTATATTTATTGGAATGTAAATTGTGTTGGTTGAAACAATAGTAAAGTGTGAGTTTGTATTTTTATGTCTTTTTAAAATTTTGTTTTCCTAGTAATTTATTTACTTATCAATTTATGGCACTTTATAAAAGTATAGGTCTCAATTGTTTTAAATTAGGAAATTTAAAAGAAAATGCTCCTTTTACAAGATATTTTGAGAAGTATTCTTCTAGGCCACAAAAAAAGTATCTACAAATTTCAAAGTTTAAATTTCATATAGAGTACATTTTATGACTACAACTCAATTAAGTAAGAAATCAATTATTTAAAAGATAAAAGCAAACAACTGGGGACTTAGTAACACAGTGGGGTTACAAACACGGGTTCACAATAACTCACAGGTTCAAGGGAGAATCATAAAGACATTCAGGAATCACTTAACACTGATCGTTAACAATTCAAACCTGTAAGATCTAGATTAAAGTAGTATGTGGAGAGAAATTGTATTAAATGGTTATATTGGAAAAAAAGGAAAGCTGAAAATTAGTAAGCTGAATATCTAAAATAAGAAGTTCCAAAAGCAATAAAATGAATCCAAAGACAGTAAAATTAAGGATTATGATATGAGCAGAATTATTAAAAAAGAAAATTAAAATTCAATAGGTAGCTCAGTACAGTCAGTTTCATTTGTTGAAAAGTTTCATAAAATTGAAAAACCTAAAGCAAGCCTGATTTTTTTTTTTTTTAAAAAAGGAAAATACACAAACACTATCAGGAATAGAAATGTACATTTTGTTAGAGATAGGAGTGATTTTTAAAAGATAAGAGAGTGTTATTTGAGCAACTTTATGTCAGTAAGCTTGAAGATAGGCAAAACAAAAAGACAAAATCTGAAAAATATATGAATTGCCAAAATTGATTTTAAAAGATACAGAAACCTAGACTACTCCCATGCTCATTGGAGAAATTTCATCAGTACTTAAAAGTCACAACATTAAATTCTCAAGGTAGGAGAGTTTTATATGCCAGTTTCACCACATATCCAACAAAAAGATAATTTTCATCACATATAAATCCTCCAAAGATGTTTATGAATGTTGTGCAAAGCTGACACTAATACAGAAAGGACATTGTGAGAACGTCAGATTATAGGTTACTCCCACTGGTAAGCATAGATGCAAAAATCCTCAACAGAATATTAGCTAAAAGATACCAGAATTGTTTTTAATAACATAATGTGTCATCCCCAAAATAGGTTTATCCCAGGATTACAATATAGCTTCCACATTTGAAAACCTATTCATCTAATTTGCCACATTAACAGAATAAATGGTGGTAAAACCGCTTAGATTATGTCGATAGATGAAAAAAATGCAATCCACGCATTCAACAAAACCACTTAATAGAAATGAAAAGGAACTTTTAAAAACTGATAACAAGTAGTTTTAGAAAGTCCTAAAGCAATATATTAAATAATTGCAAAATGGGAAAATTTTTCACTTTAATATTAGGAACAAGAATGTCTTGTTCTCATTCATCGCCACTCCCATTCAATATCCTGTAGGTTTTGTTCACAATAACAAAATAGAAACAAAAGTAAAAGCTCTAAGTTTAAGAAAGAAATAATAAAAATCACCTTATTTAAAATGATAGCACTGTTTACTAAAACAATTATATAAATTATTAGAATTAATTAGTGAGGTAAGATTTCTTGGCACAAAATTAAAATAAAAAATCAATTGCATTTCTAACCACAAGCAACACCAAGAGCAGAAAATGTTGTATATAAAATGCTACATATATGCACATATACATATCTTTACTAAGGTACACACATGCACACACATATCAAAAAATATCTAGAGGGGACATTTAAGAAAAGATGCTAAGGATTTTAAGGAGAAGTTTATTTTCAAACAGGACAAGAAATTATCTTAAAGGTGTCTATTCTCCCCAAATTTATCTATGGATTACACATTTCAATTAACATCCCAACAGGTTGGTTTGTTTGTTTGTTTGTGATACTTGCCAGAATGATACAAAATTTACGTGGAAAACAAAATTCTAAGAACAGACAAATAAAATCATGGCAATTTTGAATGTGCTATTCATGCTAGGATAAACAATTAGACCATTGAAAGAGAATAGAGAACTTAGAAACAGATCCAAACATATTCATTCAATAAACATTTATCGAATGTCTACTTGCATTAAGGTTAGTTGCGGATGCTTAGGATAAATCAGTGAACAAAACATTCAAAGATTCTTGCTTATGTTCTACTGTATTACAGAAACTTAACATATGACACAGCTGGCACTGAAGAACAATGTGGAAAGTGTGAAACAAACGCTTATGCTTTGGCAGTTTCCATTTGAAAAAAAAAGAAGAAAAATGAAACCTGATTTTGCCTCACACCTTATTCTAAAAGCAGTTCCAGATTGAATAAGTACTTAAATATAAAAGGCAAAAATTTAAAATTTTTGGAAGAAAATATAGGAGCTTACCTTCATAATTTCAGAATAGAAAAATTATTTCAAGACACAAAAATTATTAATCAGAGGGAAAGAATAAATTTCATTACTTTAAAATTAGCAACCACTGTTTATCAATTAGCAACCATTGTTTATCAATAAGCGTCATAAAATAAGTAAAAAAAACCTACATATTGTTGAAAAATATCCTGAGCAAATATACTGAACACAAGATTAATATCCAGAATACAAAAACACTCCAACGATTAATTTTTTAAAAAGATAATTTAAAAGGTGCAAAATAAGTGAATGGAAATTTTATAGAAGATGAACACAAATGACCAATATATATTAAGATGATCACTTTAATTGTAATCAAATATTTGAAAAGTAAACCCATAGTGCAATAGCATCTTACATTCACCGGTCTGAAATCAGAGAGGAGCACAGGAGTCTTCAAAGTATGTGGGTAATGCTTAGTTATTGTGCTCGATTGTAGACACACGTTTACTATTTTCTTTAAAAATTGCTCAAACATTGTATCTAAACTTTTAATTTTATGATACAGCTCATGATAAAAAAATAAAGTCAAATATTAAATATGCGAGAAATTAAGTAAAAGCCCAAAAGAAAAGTGAGGTTAAAAAAGAAAACAAAAACCTGCAGTTATAAAGATTGATGACGATAAAAATGGTGATGATGCCCCTGGTTACTTATAATTTAACAGATGTCTTTAAACTTCTAAAAATAGGAGACAGTTAAAGAATTAGAGGTTGAAAAATTGCTGTGAGAATGCAAAGCAGGGTCAGCTTATTTCCTGCTGATGTTATCAGGAGTGCATTTAATAAGCAGGTGGAATCGGAGATTGTTCTTAGAGGTTGGGTAGAATTTCAACTGATGGAGGTAGAAGGAAAGCCATTTCAGATGAGATCTGCCAATGGGAGACTGTCAATTTTCATACTCTACATAGTCAAGTGATGGAAAAATATCCTTTTTACGCAGGAGCATGGGGGTTGTCAAATGTGGAGGATAAATAGTTCAAAGATTCGGCCTTGGTCAATAGGCAACGGTGAACCACTGAAGATTTTTTTAAATATTTGAGTAACTGAGAATAATATTTGATCAGGAAAAATCTGGCAGTGATATGAGGTTAAGATTGAGTAAGGGAGAACTGGCGCCACGAAACCCGCCAAAGGGCAACTACAACAATCTAAAAGTGACCAAAAATAAAATAAATAAATAAAATAAAAAGAGAGACAGAGTTTCTTAAATTCTTGAAAAAACGAAGATTACATTGCACACAGGGATAATTCCCTCTGTAATAATGATTAAAAGAGCAGCTCCTGTCTGAACGCTCCAGGTGTGCAGTGTCAATGCCACCCACCTTGTTTCCCCGCACCTCTGCCGCTTTCGCCCCCATCCTGATAGGGAGAAAAAGAGAGATGGTTTGAGCATATGCTATCTGAGGTGGGGTGAAGTTTGGATTGTGAGGAATTGGGGTCTGAGGAAGCTCTCTCGACAGGAAGTTTTCTAATGAAGAAAAGTGATCAGAGAAATGCTTGCTGGGAGTTTCTCAGAGATGCAAATTAAGATGCAATTCAGATGTGGGGTCACCTTTACTTTTCCCTTCATGATTAGTAAAGTGAATAAGTCTTCAGAAAGATATGAGATACTATTTATGATGAACTTTGATTTAAATGAAAACTTTAAAAAATTACCCCTATTTTCTAAGTAGCTAATTCAATAATGTGCATATTTTTTGGTTCACAAATAAATGCATTATTCACTTATTCATTCATCCACTCATCTCACTGAGTCCCTACTGCAGAGACCAAGTAGGGAAGCAGGGACAAGCACATCTTAGGAGACAGCATTCAAGCCAAGAGCTCAGTGAGAAGTGGGTGAGAGATAGGAGAGAATCTCCAGGCTGTGTTCTGGGCAGCCAGCCCGGGCAGTGGACCCTAGAGATGAAAGAGCTGGTCTGCCCAAGGGTCAGTGACATGTGATGCTTAAACATGACCCTTAAACACGGTGAACTGGGGACCTTGGGTGAGATGAGACAGGAGAAGAGTGTCCCCATCTCCTGGGACTGTGCATGCCATGAAGAGGGATTTCAAAATTTTCTAAAGCTGATAGAAAACCATTTGGAGAGTTTTTAAACCAGAAGAATTACATTATGTGATACAAGATTATAAAAGTTTTCTCTGGCTTCTCTGCAAAAAATTGGAGAATGTGGAAGGAGAAGGAAAAGGAAGGAAAAGGAGAAGGAAAATTGGAGAAGGAAGGAAGAAGAATGAAGATGTATAATATTTTCAGGTACCATCTCTGATAAAGGGTTAGAGGAAAAAAATTGGTCACCAAAACTATTCAGTTACATGCAGCAAATGACAAAAAAAGATTAGAGTATCTATGACATTCCACACTCTGTGTATTTCGAGCTGCATGGTCTTTGTCATAGGAGTTTTGAGTCCAGAGAACATACATTTATTTCTTGATTGCAACCACACGCTTACTAGATCAAGAAAAAAGATTGTCTACATTACCATCACTTTACTATTTCAGAAAATCCTTGCCCAGGAAGACAAAGTTGCAAGTAAAATTTATTTTATAAACTTCCTGAAAATTGATTTATTTAAAGGATAGATTCCTCCGCTAGCCCTGTCAGAATAATACATTGCTCAAATAAGCAAACTTTTAGCTTATCAAATGACTGTTTACTCAACCAGATTCCTTTCAATCCCCCCCTCTCCCTGATGCCATCAAACTTGAACTATGATATCACAAACACTACTCATTCCCAATCATGTTTCATCATTAAAAGATCTGACTTAAGCCAGATCTCGACATGTTACATGCATCTGTCCTTGTACTACGCCTTCCAAGACATCGCTAAGACTTTACCTAAAAGGTGTTGGGTTTTACTGCAAAGGGCAATAAACTTGGTTTATTTGCTCAATACAAGATTTTTGTGGTCTTTTCAGAAGGACAGCAGTTGTAATTAGTAATTTTCTTTTATTTGTTATATTTTTTGGTCCCTGTCTCTTTTCCTATTGTCAGCAGTTTAAGAAAAAAAAAGAAATTTGCAAAGAAAAGGATCTACGTACCAGTTGTCTCAAGGCGAGAGAGGGCTCTGCCTTGTTCTGCAGCTAGTCAGTAGGTGGCAGTAGTAAGCAAGAGGAAAAGAAGGCCGCCCCAATGCCTCAAGACTGGAAGGAAACAGAAAAGGTAGCAGAGAACTTGTGCCAGAGAGCAGGTACTGTGTTTTTAGCAGGAGAAAAACCCATGGTGAGCCTGATTAGGATAGAGTGGAAAGGAAATAATAAAGGTATTGAAGATGGGGAGAGGCAAATATATTTCTCATTTATTTTGAAGGAAAATGAATAGATGAGTCTGTATGAGCCATTTTGGTTGAGGATAGGTATTAATACCTTCCTGGGCAGAGCCTGGTTGGGTAAAAGAACAAATTTGTTCTGCAAAATGAACTAGAAGAATATTGAGTTACCAAGTGAAGCTTTGGAGAGAGGGGTCGTGGTCTCAGTAAGGAGAATATTAAAAAATTTTTAATTGAGATGCCATTAGGCTAAAACAGCTCCAGCACTCTGGCTTCTTACGTAAGCAAACCAAAGCCCAATGTAGACAGTAAAACAAAACCTAGAGACTTAACCAATCAGAAACTGCCAACTAACCTGTAACTAGGGATGTTCCACCGGATTATACTCAAACAAGGTAAATGCCTAGCTGTAGCCAATCAAGTCATTACTTTCTTCCACATTCAGCCCATAACAGCCCACTACTCACACCGCTAACCCGAGTTCTCTGAACCTCTTCCGTCTCTGTGTGCTACCCGGTTCATGAAGCATTCTTTGCTCAAATAAACTCTGCTAAATTTATTGTGTCTAAAGTTTTTTTCCCTTTAATGGAAGGTAGGAAGACATGCAGAAGATTGAGAGTCAGATTCAAGAAGAAAACAGCACATTGGGTCACTGGGGCAAAGGGACTGATTAGTAGGAGAGAACTGCAAATTAGAGACATGAAATATTTCATTTTAAGTAGCTATCTGTATTTTGATTTGGTATAATAGCTTTCCATGATACTAAAACATGTGTAAAATGTCTCCCATCCGTGCAAACCTGGCATTAGTGATGTTTTGAACACAGAGACAGAGGCCGGCCGTGTCCAACATTGGGTAAAGTGGGATGAATGGGGAAATGAAAGTACTCTCTCAGACATTTTTATTTGAATATTAAAAGATAGAGAGACCTCAGAGAATGGAAGAAGTCTGAGAATCTTAAAAATCCAGACTTGAGTTACAGACGCTTGAGGTAAAGAAGAGAACACCTCGGGTAGAATAGCACCACGACATGTTTTTATAAGGCAAATAGAGAAAGAAAGAAGAAATATTCTGTGACAGGGAAGGAAAGTCATTATGTTATAAATATAACTTAAACTCCTAGTCTTATCACTGAAAAGTTTGATTTTTGTTTATAAGGAATAATTGATATCAAAAACAAGAGGCTATAGTCAGGAATTATTCCCCTGCCCACAATGAAGTCTTTCCCAAGCCAAGCTACCAATGAGTCTAAATCTACATTGTATTACCCTAGCAATTCTTCTATATCAACTTTCTAATAAATAATCCCCATGAAGCAGCTGAAAGCCCAAATGTTTCTCCCACAGTCTCTTCATTCCTTATCCTTGGGCAGATGGTTGTGCCTAGTTCAGAGAATTAGGGATAATGAATTATCACCAAACTTTAAAGCCTACCTTAGCCAATTGACAGCTGCATCCTGTGTTCATTCGCTGGACTCCGTAAATATGAGCACCCGGATTTCAGATATCTCCTAATGTTTTGGTATATCAGCCTTTCAAACTATAAATGAAGATAATATCTCCTCCATATCATTCACTGAGTTTGTACGAGAATATAGGTATAACAAGATGGAAATGAATCTACTGCTATTATTGTCTATGATAAGAACCCTTCAATAAGGCTTTAGGCAGAAGTAGTTTAAAGGATATTTTGAATTTTATGTATAACTATAGTATTTCAATTATAAGAAACAATTTTCAACATTTATAATTTGTCACATATTCTTTCCCATTTTATGCTTTCATAGATATCATTATTGGTCATCTCATAAGCTGCCTCCACCTTGTGTCATCTCTTAACATATATAAGCATGAAACTCTATGTTAACCATTTGTAGACTCATGGGTTCTATCTGATGATGATGATGATGATGACTATAAATTATTTGAGAACAAAACCACACTTTCTATTTTTTACGCTGGCTATAGACTCTGTAGCCAGTAGAGTTTTATACATAGTAAATTCATAACAAAAAAATATTGAATAAACAAAGCACCTATTTTTCAATTTTAAGATAGGAGGTAGCCTAATCCATTCTACCATGTCTAACAACTCAAAAGTAATAAAACATGTCTGTCTTCCACATTTTTTTCTTGATTCCCTATTTTCCATGTCAGAGATGTAGTTAGCGGTTTATGCAAGAGTATCTCTTGCCTAAATCATTCCAGTAGCTCTGTCTTTTCCCCTCCAAGCAATAGGTATAGAAAATGATTAAGAAGAGAGAAAATTCACAATTATATATAAAATAAGGGTCAGGTAACCACAGTTCTCTCCTTTTCCACTTTCTACTTTTTAACTCATTAACAATAATTGAATTATAAAAGGAACTCTAGGGGACCCCTCAGCTAGTTCTCCCTTTCATCCTGCTCCATGAAAGTTATTCAATTTGTGAGTGTTTCCGTAGCTATAATACGTCATTATTAGAAAAGGGCTCATGCGAACATCTTTATTATCATGCAAAAAGCAAGTAGATTTCAACCACAACATGTAGACTTTTACACATTTATTAAAAATATGACAAAGTATGAAAAACAAAAGCTCTGGAGGATGGGAGAAAGAAAAAGGAATTTTAGCTTTTAAAATATTTATCACTATATAAAAAATTAAATATCAGTGTTATTTTGACAAGGATGTTTGGTACACTGTAATATGCACATCTAATGCTGTATCTGAGGAGGGTTAAAGAACCAATCACAGAGGTCATGAGGAAATGTGCTCTAGAATACCCTGATGGACAGCATCCCTCTCTAGGGCATGAGATACAGAGGTGCAATCACTGAAGCAAAGTTTATCATGATCATCTATCAGCTGTTCAAATAACCAGGCCTTATCCAATCCCATGTCAGCCTGATGGACTTTGCTAGTTAAACATCACATCATTCCAGTACATTAGGAAATGTCAGTCTCATATCTCATCACCTGACCAAGAGAATGAGGTTTTGAGGCAGCACATTTGATGCAACTGGTAATAACAAAATATTTATCTGCATTCTTCTGACTGAGGAAATAAGGCAAGTGCATAAAATCAGGACTATCAGATTTTCTGTGATCAACTAAGAATGAATGATAAAACTTAGAGGACAATTTTAAGATTGAAAGCATGATTAACCCAAAGTGCAATGCTTCCAACAGGCTAGAATGCTCAGTAGATAATAGACAAGTAACCGAAAAAAAAAAGAAAAAAAAAATTCATGTTGACTAAAACTCTGCTGAAGAAATCCAGGAAAGATTTTACTGAATTTGTATTTCATTAGTTGTGAGATACAGAAATCTGCCAGTCAGAACATGTGAAACTTTACCTCCTATGATCATTCCATTCAAATAGTTGAGCAATTGATTTTGTGGAGTTAGCTGTCTCTACTTCAATATTTCATAGTTCATATTTATTCGATCATTCGTGCTGGGCTAGATATTAAGTTCAAATTTAATGAACCTGACAAAGCCTTCTCAAGCCAGTGTTTTTATTATTCCTATTTCACTGATGAAGGAATTGAGACAAAATTTGCTTAACACCAAACAACTAGGAAATATCAAAGCCAGATATTTTGACACCAATTTTGACATCAAAAATTGCTTTTTGTGAAAAGTATGTTAAGTATTTATCTAGTCCTAAAGTTATATTTTAGTTATCAGTTCTTATCTTTTACTTAACAAAGAATTTGTTTCTTGTATTCTTTGAGCATACTGATGCATGTGTTTCTCCAATATGTAGCCATGAACGTCAGAATGTCATCATATGACCAAAATATCCATCATTATGCATACTTTTTTAACATCCTAGTGAAAAACAGAAGCATTTCATTACATGGATTCCTGCTTCCCTACCCATTTTCCGCTTTAAGAATGGCTTCCCACTAAATTCATGATCCGAGACTGAGAATGGAGGGTGAAAGTTATAGCTTGCTAGGATTGGTCCTTTCTTGCTTCTCTCATAATTATTGTGTAGCTTAACCTTAATTAATATTCATCAATATGCTTTATGTAGTTGATATTATCCTGGATATTGTAGATTCAATAGTTTACATTTGAAATCTAGGACAGGTTAACAGAGCTTGTATTTAAAGTTTCCATTATCAAGTAAACCAATGTGAAAATCTCCTAATTCTCAATATACCTATAAGGGACAAAGTCAAATATTTTCTCCCTTAGTTGGACACATTTTAGTCATAGCAGAGAAAAAGAAAGAAAATTCCATTTCTTGGTGAGTGCCTGCATATACAAAGATTCCACAGGAAATACTGCAGAAATCAAATAACTTCAAAACACTCAACTGCTTAAGATCTTTGGAATAGTGTTGACCTATATCTAAAAGAAAAATGAAGCAGGTGACAGAGCACATGTGAAAGTTGAATGTCCTCAGATGTCAGTGGGAGCTCTGTTGGGTAGAGAACAAGAAGAGGATTCACTGCAACTACACCAATAATGTAGATTCTCACAGAGCACAATCACGAATATTTTGTTAATGCCACCAATTTACCTTATCCTAGCTATAGGTATTTTTTACAATATAACGAATATGTATGTGACAGAAAAGTGCTGATTCTGTAAATAAAGACTTCTGAAGAAAGGAAAAAGTAGCATCTGTGCTTACAGATAAAGGAGATCAGTGAAAACTGATTTTTAATATGAACATAGAATGCAGAGGTATGATTGAAGGCATTATCATAATGGATTTACTTGGCTATAGTCAATTGAAAAGAAAGAATGTTGAGCATTTATGTATTGAATGCTGACTATATGGAAACTTCCAATACAGGATTCTCAGAGAAAATAAATTCTACTTATGAAAAGAAGAAGATGTTGTAACAGTTAAGAATTATAAAAGTATATTCAAATATAGTCTGTTAACATAAATCCCCAAACTTAAACATTACATTTTTTATAAAGAATTACTAGGGAAGTATTGATGAGAATTTTTATTATAACCTGAATCTTGTAAAAAACAAAGCAAGGGAATTTCCAACTACAAAAAGATTTTGAGGCACTATCCAGTACACATAGTACCAGAAACTCAATGTAATATTTTGCTGTACAGAAAATATGTAATCTTAACAGGAGATATAAACAGATTCATATTGTGAAAAGCAAGTATCTTTATACTACAGATGACCACAGAAATTGATGCCTGGCCACTGTGACACTGATGTTTGCTACTTCAATATAGAATTTTGCATAAATTTTTTACATGTGAATTGAATCTTGAAGAAGTCAGAATTTTATAAACTGAATGCATTGGTGATGCTATCTTACATACTTCTTCAACAGCTATTTGCCTTCTTATTTGTTTTTTTTGTAACTCTTAATAAAACCCAATCTCACCGTTTAATTACATTTACAAATTCAACAACAGCTAACAAAGTGATTTCATCTTTATTATATGTTAGCCAAAAACAAAATCTGTGTATCAGGATCCAGATATTTCTGTCACCAAGGGTTTTCTTGTTTGTTTGTTTGTTTTTACCTTAATCAAGTCAAAGAAGGAAATGGAAAATATATAATTTTTAATTTTTATCCAATAACAATTATGTTAATTATACTACTACTAATAATGGCCAAAATTCATTATGATTTACCACATGCCAGACACTGTGTTTAGTGTCAGACTAGCATTAGTTCATTTAAATTTTACAACAGCAGTAGGAGTCAGTTTTCTTGCATGAGTGGGGCAACTTTACCTACAACTAACAGAAATACCAACCCCAACTATTTTACAGATAAGGTTATTTATTATCTTACAAGATGTCCAAAAGTGGGTGGTTTCATGGTTGACTCAGTAATGTCACCAAGGACTCAACCCTTTCTACCTTTCTACCTGCCATCCCCTGAGTGGGGAAGGGGTAGAAGGGGACTTGGATCTCAGCTAACCATCCTCAAGTTGGCTCCTGTCATAATTGATTTGTGTTCTTCAAAGAGGAAGTCCTAACTCATAGTAACTGTGAATGTGTCAACATTTGGAAATAGCGTCTTTGCAGAGGTAATCAATTTAAGATGAGATTGTTAGGGTGGGACCTAATGCAGTATGACTGGTGTCCTTATATGAAAACAGAGACATAGGAGAGGAGAATGCCATGTGAAGACAGACACACAGGGAGAAAACAGGTACGTGAAGACTGAGGCGAGAGTGAGGTTATGCCGCCATAGCTGAGGAATGCCTGGGGCTACCAAACGCTAGAAGCAGCAAGGAAGAATCCTCTCTCTAGACACATTGGAGGAAGGATGGCCCTACCACCACTTGATTTTGGACTTCTAAGCTCCAAAAGTGTGAGAGAATACATTTTTAATGTTTAAGACACCCAGTTTGTGGTACTTTGTTATGGCAGCCCTAGTAAACTAACATAGCTTCTACCTTTGTCCAAGGCAGGTGTAGTAGGTGCAATAAAAGACAGATGAAGAAATAGAACCATTTCTCCTTTGAGTCTCTTTCTTAGAAGTGGAGAAATCACTATAGAATTCTGTCATACATAAACCCAACTAAAGCCAATGACCAGTAAGTGCAATGGGATTGCCATGTTTTGCTTAGACTAATCATTGTGGGTAGAATAGTTACTAGAGATTAACCACACTAACCACTACTGTTTCTATTCCATGAGCGTTACAGATGCGAGAACTGAGGCTGTGCATATGAGGTCACCTCTTATAAAACCGTGAGGCCAGGTTATGAAGTCAGAGCAGTCTCTCACATCACACAATAGTTTGACATACCCAGCAGTGCTGTCGTTTATACGGTTATGGTATGTACTCTTGTTCTCCATAAGTTATAATTTACTCTGCTTTCCTTTCCTTTGTTAATCCTAAAGAGAGTCATAATAAAGGGACTGAACATGAACATTTATTATTTGGTATAAAGCTTATTGAAACTTCTAAATTAAATTCAGTTACTCCCTAAGCTTCAAGGAGTGATGAGCTGTTTCCACATTCGAGTACCAAAGCCTTAATTCATAAAACAATTTCCTAGTTGAGGAAAATGAATAGCATGATGTCTTAGTTCAGGCTGCTGTAACAAAGTGTCATAAACTAGATGGCTTATAAACAACAGAAATGTATTACTCACAGTCTGGAGGCTGAAAACCTGAGATCAGCATGCCAGAATGTCGGGTTTTGATGAGGACCCTCTTCCAGGTACGAACTGCTGACTTCTTGTTGTGTCCTCACGTGGTGAGGAGAGGGGGCCTGGGCTCTGTGTGGTCTGCTTGATAAGGGGACTAATCCCATTTATGAGGGCTCCACCTTCACTAATTGCCTCCTAAAGTCCCCACCTCCTATTATCACTGCATAGAGGGTTAAAATTTCAACGTGTGAATTTCAGGGGACACACTCATTGAGTCCATTGCACAAAAGGAAGACAGAGAAGTAGAAATTATGTTAAAAGTAAAGTGCAAGAGAATTAGAGACAATCTACACTACACCAGCAAACTGGAAAAAAAAAAAAATAGGGCAGCAGGAGTAGAATTTGAAGACAGAATACGAGTGTGGGGGGAGGGAAAACAGTGTATTAAAGTGACGACTACACCAATGTTTCTTTTTATACAACCTGCTGTATTACAAAATCCTCATTAATTCAATCATCAAGTCCAGAAACATGGCTCCATTATGGTACTGGTATGAGAAGATAGCTACAGTGCTTCAATGAAGACATATTTAAAGTTTTATTTAAAATATTTATCAATGCAAACCTGGAAATGTGACATAGATACATTCATTGTCCATGATATGTGTTTCGCTTTTCTTTCTAGCTTTGGAAAAAACAGATGCTAAGTGGTACATGTGTGAGTGCACCCATAAAGCAATGATGACTGGATTTTCACAATGGGTAATTTAAATACAGTCGTCCCTTGGTATCCACAGGGGACTGATTCCAGGACCCCCTCAGATACCGACAGCTGCGGATGCATGAATCCTATGTATAAAACCTGTGCACATCCTCCCATGTACTTGGCCGGGTGCGGTGGCTCACGCTTGTAATCCTAGCACTCTGGGAGGCCGAGGTGGGTGGATCGTTTGAGCTCAGGAGTTCGAGACCAGCCTGAGCAAGAGCGAGACCCCGTCTCTACCAAAACTAGAAAGAAATTAATTGGACAGCTAAAAATATATAGAAAAAAAAAATTGGCCAGGTATGGTGGCGCATGCCTGTAGTCCCAGCTACCCGGGAGGCTGAGGCAGTAGGATCGCTTGAGCCCAGGAGTCTGAGGTTGCTGTGAGCTAGGCTGACGCCACAGCACTCTAGCCCGGGCAACAGAGTGAGACTCTGTCTCAAAAAAAAAAAAAAAAAAAACCTATGCACATCCTCCCATATACTTTAAATCGTCTCTAGATTATTTATAATACCTAGTACAATGTAAATGCTATGTAAATAGTTGTTAGGCTGATTATTTTTTATTCATATTTTTTATCGTTGTATTGTTATTTATATAATATTTTTGATCCCTGATTGGTTGAATCTGTGGAACTCATGGATACAGAGGGCTGACTGCACTAGAAATTAGCCATACCAGACTTACAGTGATAGTCCATAATACTATCTAGCTATTAAGAGTCCACCACACAGACTTCCTTGTCAACACTTTAATTAATTTTTCTCTACCTCCCTATTCCAATCAAGCCTCTCTTCAACTATCACCACTCGTCACTTGGAAAGAATCTGAAAAAATTGACTATACAAAAGAACTTGTGCAACAGCTGGTACCTTCAAACAGTGACAGGAAAGAGGGGTCTGTTTTAATGAGCAATGGTGGCTGAAGTAATGATTCTCTAACAATGGAATGCCAGATACCAGGGAAAATCTGGGGCCAAATAGCACACAAAACCATGGCATATTGACTGGCTTCCCATCTAGGACTAGTCTACCTGTCATCTACATACTTTCAAGTTATTTTATCACACTGCAAATATTTTAGAAATAAGAATATCTTGGCAGTTACAAGGCATATATGATTCTTAATGTGATGCCATTTCAAACTGTTTTTTTATTATGTAAATATTTGTTTCAAAACCCTATACCTTAATTATGGTATAGGTATACGTTAATTGTATTTATAAAATATACGCTCTGACAATAGTCAATGACTTAATGTTAGTGGAATACCTTCATATATAGAAACCACTATAAGTGAAGAGCTTAAATGAATAGACTATTTTAACCTTTATACTTAAACATTTGAACAGCTGAAAGAATTATTCTTTGTAATTGAAGAGATTCTACTGCAGGGGTCAGTACTTTAGCAGACGCCATTGTATTCTTGCAAGTGAAAGCATTCTAGAGAGCTGTGGAATTCACCTTAGCTGGAGAGAAACAGCTGGAGTCTGATATATCCAGTATTGCAGCCTATAATACTGCAGATGAAAGTAAAGTGGCTGATGATATATATAACGCTTTTTGTAAGTATCACTGAAAACAAAAGTATCCTCCATAATGCCTGCAGTAATTGACAACCTTTACACTCCAGATTATATTGATTAAACCATTCAGAAGACGGCAAACTATTACAGTAGCAGTTTTTGGGTCAGTGATGTCTACACAAAGCATTATGTCCCGTATGCATGTTTGCAGCGATGCCTGCAGTAATTGATAACCTTTGTACCACTCTTACATTGGCCAAGGCATTCAAGCCACACCAGACTATTACAGAGTATATTTCTGGATCGATGACTACACAGAACATTATGCACAATATCACATCCTTATTCTTGGTAATGTCTGAATATGCATACATTGCATGTAAGTGAGGACAGTATTTAGAAAATAATGGAATGTGCTTCTTTGAAGTATGCATTTATTCTACTTACTGGTTCTAAATGGGCATTTTTCCTAATGAACAACTTATCAAAACACACAAAGCATTTGAAAGCAACATTACTGATTGGGTTAGGCTTTACTTAAACTACTTGGTTTAATTATAATGATTAAGCTGCCTACTGGGATTCAATTTTTAATGACTTAATTTAATGTGCTGTTCATTAAAATGTCACCTTGTAAAGTTTTTCTTTATCCTGTTTTCAACTTACTGGGCATTCAAATGAAGATAAACATCATCTAAAAAATAGTTACTGAAGCAAGTATGAATTTTGGCCTACAAACTTAGATTTATAAATGACTTTTTTTCCCCTAACACAGTTTAATTTCTGAGTGGAGAGGCTCCATTTTGAGGAGATGAAAAAAGGAGCAAAAAAATAAACAAAGAACATTTTATATCTTTTATATTTTCTTTAACTTATCCCTGAAAGACCCCGGGCTAAGTCAGTGGTGGGCTGGAGCCCATTCCTACTGGCTCGCAGGCCTCAGTTGTTAAAATTGCAGGCTGGTTGACATATTGACAGCCTGAAATCTACCATGGTGGTGTCTTTACACCAGGGAAACCAGAACACACTACGAATCAGAGCCACCTACAGAGTTGGCTGTTACACATTACCAGCACACCATACCCTACAACTGAACAGCATTAAATTTCACAAATATTCATAAATGCCTTTGTGATTGTTATGGTCAGGATTATGTTGCATCCCCTAACTCCCAGTTCACATGTAGAAGCCGTAACTCTCATTGTAACTGTATTGGAGATAGAGCCTTTAAAGAAGTAAAGTTAGGTGAGGTCAGAAGGGTGAGGCCCTAATCCAATATGACTGGTTTCCTTATAAGAAGGGGGAGAGACAACGAGGATGCCTGTGTAGGGAAGAACGGCCACGTGAAGACACAGCGAGAAGCTGGCCATCTGCAAGCCAAGAACAGAGACTTCAGGAATAAAGAAAATCTGTCATTACCTTGATCTTGAACTTCCAGTGTCTAGAACTGTGAGAAAATAAATCTATGCTGTTTAAGCCACTTCATCTGCTGGATTTTGTTATGGCAGCGGGAGCAAACTAAGGCAGTGATCCAGAGCATTAGAGAAAGTAAGGGCACCAACATGCATAACACATAACTTATAACCTAAAAGAGTCTGTAACCTTGTTTTGACATAAGACATATGTGAACATTGTAATGCAAGTGTGCATGTGAGGTAGAAAGAACTACGGGAGTTCACTGGAGGGACAGAAAACATCTGGTTGGGAGAATAGAGTTCACGGAGGAGGTGGCAAGTGAGCGGGGTCTTAAACAGCGTTTTGATGGGTGGTAATAAAAGGGAGCTCATGAAGTCAAAGGCAAAGAAGTGACAAAAATAAAACAGTTTCTTAAATTACTGATTCTTAAGTTTTGTTACAACATGGGCTTAACGTAGGAGACCGATGCGAGTAAGTGTTGCAAGATGAACTGGTGAGCTAGACAGGACTGCAGGACAAGTGTTTTAGAGATGGAAAGAGCTGAACGCATGACAAAGATCACCAACTCAGCAGGGGCAGAGTGCAGGGCAGATTCTGGGAATGGGTTACCTATGTTCAAACCATAGCTTCATAATAATAATCCCTAAGGTGCAAGTGACATTAAATGATTAATATTTGTCAAAAGTGCTTAAATTTCTCCTTGGCATGTAGTAAGTGCTATATATCCACTAAAACAAGAACAAACAAACAGAAAGTTTTAATGGAAATGGTAAGAATATGGATTTAAGGGATGATGATGATTATATTATTTTGCTAAGGCTGCCATAGCAAAGCCACTGGCTGAGTGCTTAAATGGCAGAAAATTATTTTCTTACAAATCTGGAGGCTAGAAGTCCAAGATCAAGGTATTCACAGGGTTGGTGTCTTCTGAGGCCTCTCCCTTGGTTTGTCGATATCTGTCTTCTCCCTGCGTCTTCACATGGTCTGTAATATCTGTGTCCAAATTTGTTTATTTAAGGACACCAGTCATATTGGATTAGGGTCCACCCAAATGACCCCATTTTAACTTAATGATCTTTTTAAAGACCCTGTCTTCAAATACAGTGACATTCTGAGGTACTAGGAATTAGGATTTCAATATATGAATTTTGGGGGTACACAACTCAGACCATAACTATCACCAATGGAAAATTAAAGAATTATATAACTATTTGTATGGTGCAATGGTATGAGAAGAAAGAGAGAAATAAAAGATGCTTCCATCTTTTGGCTCTGTGGACAGGATTTGATCTATGGGAAGAATGATATAGAAGAGCATGAACACTTTCCTATTCATCAGGAAAGAATAAAAAGCACAATTTTAGAGCCAAACAGATTCAGATTCAAATCCCAAACATGTTGTGAGACCTGAAACATCTTTTTAAATCTTAGTGAACTTGTCTACAAATAAGGCATCTTAAATATTCACTTTGCAGTATCAGTAGGAGGATTCAGTAAGGCAACTTCTGTAAATGCTTCTAAAATAGTATCAGACACAGAATATAAAATTTGGCAAACATTTTTTTTTGTCTTTATTATGTTGCCTGTTCATATCACAATACTGGGGGACAGGGAAGTGCCAAAACATGCCCTAACTCCTAAAGTTCATCTTGATGTTAGAATTCTCCTATCAAATGTTACCTTTTGAGATGTTTTGTTTATAGAAGCTCCTTTAAAAGTGAATTTGCATATAAATTTATCCATCACCAATAGTAGGGCAACTAAGAAAGAGTATTTTTTTTTTTTTTTTGAGACAGTCTTGCTCTATTGCCCAGGCTAGAGTGAGTGCCGTGGCATCATCCTAGCTCACAGCAACCTCAAACTCCTGGGCTCAAGGGATCCTTCTGCCTCAGCCTCCTGAGTAGCTGGGACTACAGGCATGCGCCACCATGTCCGGTTAATTTTTTCTATATATTTTCAGTTGTCCAGATCATTTCTTCCTATTTTTTAGTAGAGACGGGGTCTCGCTCTTGCTCAGGCTGGTCTCAAACTCTTGACCTTGAGCAATCCTCCCGCCTCGGCCTCCCAGAGTGCTAGGATTACAGGCATAAGAAAGGGTTTTGCATCAATAAAAAGGAGAGAAGCAAATCATGAAAAGAATAACAAAATCTACTTTAAACAATTTTGTCCTGAGACCGACTATACTTATAATGACAATTATTCTTCTCAAAATTCAATTGGAAGTCAATATTTACATTTGCCTTAAATTTTTAGTCCACATTCATGCTCCATATTCTAAATATAACTTGAGCAATCTCATTTTCACCACAAAAATGAAGAAAAGAAAGTAACCATGGTTTGTCACAAGAAAGTAAAATTGCTAAAATGATGAATATTTTAGAATTCAGAATTTGGTACTTTGCTTAGTGGTCCATGAAATACAAAATATTTAATTTAGGGACTATGCATTATCATTAGAGTTGAATTCAGAATGAAGATGATATTTTATAATTAAACGTCTGCTGCAGACAATGCTTTCTCTATGTACTCTTTAGTTAATGTTATGCTATGGAGATACTGCATCATAGCGCTCAATATGGTCATGAGATTTCTGTCTATCAAGAAATTTTATAATTCAGTCTTTATAACAGTGGAGACAAAGGAAATACGCTTGTACAAAACCTTTTCTTTTTCCAATTCATAAAGTAGCTTTCTCATTTATTTTAAAAAATATACCTTTTTTTCATATATTGAGTGGCACCAATGATACTTATGTTTCAAATTTAAGGAAAATGGCTACACTTAATTGATAAATTTAAATGGGAAAGTATCCTGATTTTAATCATTTTTTAAAACTTTTTAATGTCAGAATTTATGCTCTTAAACAGAGTATAATAATAATAATCTCATTCTTTTTATACTTTAGAATTGTTATTATTTACCAACAAACTTTCCACCCTAACTTAGTATAAGGATGAATTCAGGACAGAGTGGGCTATGCAGTGCCAACCCACCCCCAACCCCCAAAGTGTCTTGGAGTTCCTTGCTTTACTGTGTCCACATGCCTGAGTTTTTTTGACTTTTGTTTTTCATTCTTCTATTTGCTATTGAACTGTTATCTGCACTTCATTCTTCTTATATACATTCATCTGACTTTTTAAAAATCAGAGAGGAGGCAGATAATCTCCAGCCAAAGCACCCCTCTGTAACACAGCTAATCTTGGGCAGGTCACTTAGCCTGTAATTTGGGGGGGCAGGTAGAGGAAGATGTGGAGGATGTGTCAGTATAACTGAAAGGAATAAATGGAATGGCGCATGGCGTATGAAAAACTAATGGCTCACAGAGGTAATCAACTGAAAGGACCAACTACATTTGTACTGACAGCCCAAAGGCTTTCCTCATTAGCAACAGCTAGCCTCCTGGATAAATGAAATTGTCAATATTTCAAAATATCATTGTCTTTTAACTTTATATAATCTGGAATGCTACAACTGAAGAGTCTAACAATCTCCTTCCTAAGCCAAGGCAAGGAATAACATCTGTTGTGTGTGTTCATTTACTCCGTGGGGAGAAGCATGGGATGGAAAGATGTTTCCATGAGCTATTAAATGTTATCACAACTACCACAAACCCTTTCAAGATATTAGACTATACATTATCAAGTCTAGTTTCATATTTAGGGATTGCATATCCCTTGAAAATTCTCTAACCTGTGATAAAGAATGACATTGAAGATTTTAATGCAGAAGGAAATCATTAAACAGACAATGAAAAACCACTCCAGCCAAGGAAAGCATTATAAAGCAACTAGTATTTGATAAAAACAAAAGCAAAGGGGTAAGTGCTTAGGAGTTGCTTGTTTGGATGAAACAGGAGCCAAAGGAAATTTTCTCTCCTGTTTTCTTTGTATTAATGAATCTTTGAAACTATTTGGACAATTAATCTAAGTGTCTATTTATGTAGCATGGTAAGAAATCAGCTCAGTCCCCTGAAAACTCTTTTATAAATGTAGATGCCTGGGCTTTACCTCAGAACTACTAAATCGATCTTCTGAGAATTCTGCATTTTAACATGTTTTGCCTGTGGTTCTTATGCACTAAAATATAAGAAATACAACTTTAAGACTGACCTATTGTTTCTGAATTTTTTGTTTGTGAAATCATTAGAGTATAAAGAAATGTATCCATACAGGGTGCCCCAGACCCTACTTAGGTTCCTCAATGCAACCAATGGTAAATAAGCAATGTCCTTCTACTAGTTCATGACAATGGAGAATAGGGCATGCTTTCTGTATCACTAACTCATTCAATCAATATTTATTGACCATCTGCTCTATGGTAGGGGATAAAACAGTGAGCAAAAGCAGACCCTGTTTTGCTCTAACAGGATGCTAGGGACTGAACTGTGTCCCTGCAGAATTCGTATGTTAAAGCCCTAAACTCCAATGTGATGCTATTTGGAGATGGAGCACACACATACATTCATTCTCTACCCCCAACCTCCCGGGAGAAGTCTAGAATGTGGTAGCACACAATATATTTCAAACATGCATAGTAAAACTACATTATTTTTGGCATGACACTATAATATTTATAGAAAACCTCTTGTGTACTAGAAAATTTATACTGTATATATGATCTATAAACCTTCATGAAAAGCTGGCATTGCTATGAGTTTTCACACCCACTTTACAGTTTAAGAAACTCAGAATGTAAATAATTTATCCAAGGTTAGACATCTGGGCAATAGTCATTCTGGCTCGCCCATAGGAAGGAGGTCCCCTGACTATACAGAAGGTATTTGCTATGGAATTGCACCTTAATATTTGAGGCTACTCTTTTTCTTCTTTCCCTACTCTGATTTTTACATGTTCTAACTGACAAACTTTAAAGTGGGGGTAGGTCGGATGTGAAAGGCAGTAAGCAATTGATACGTCCTCTTCGACATCACATCTTTTTCTCACATGCTCACTGAGAGTGGTGAGAAACGAACAATGGCTCCCGCGTTTCTCACCTGGCACACTGCATTTCTGCCTCATCCTAAAGCACTATTCTTGTTCCATATATGAAAACCATCCTTGCCAGCTCCTGCCTATAGCAAGTTCTGTGATTTCTCTTAATTGTCCCTGGCAGTTAGGGCTGTCTTTATGGCATCCAACCAGCCTTTGATGGAGGATTCCTGAACAAAAATCTTATAATTTTTGTATTCGGTGGCCCTCACTAGAGTGTTGAGTACTCTTTAACTCTAAAAATATCATTGTCAAGCCTTTTCCCATCGTGATCGCAGAACAACATTTATCCTCACATATTCTTTTTAAACAACAACCCTCAGGCAGATCTCAAAAGTCTTTTTAGCTATCCACAGTGAGATCTTCTCTTTCTTCAAAAAATCACTCACACTGGGTATTTCTTAGAGGCTGTTTTTGGCTGTTCAATCATTCGTTTCTCCGTCCTGTAATTGGAGCCCTTACTTTAGCCCACATCCCCTCCTTTTCATGCCGCAGGCATTATGTTACTACCTTCAGTTCCGTGTTCCCGTAGTTATTTATCCTTCTGAGGATTTTTTTAAAACTGTTTCCCCCTTTGATTCCTTGTGGTCCACCCTTGCCCTAATCCCAGGCTCTGTGTTCCTCTCCTTGCTCGGATCCTTTTTTCTGGGACTTCGGTTCCAACCACACCGGGCCTGTTATTTTCATTCTCTTTAGTCATTTCCTCCATTAATTCCTCAACGTCCTCCTCCCCACCTCCCTTTCGTCTTCTGTGGATATCAGATAAAACTGTTTCTCTTGCAGGAGATGTTTTCTGACTCCTTTATTTTTTCCTTCAAGGGTTTTCTTTTCCCTGCTGTTCTCCCACCGAAACCGTTCATGCCAAGCGTCGTCGCGGTTTCCTTTGCCTTTGTCGCTCGCCATCGCTTGACGTCCGTCGTCTTTGTTCCCCCCTCTCTGAAGCCCCCTCAACGCCACCCTCCTCTCCCCGGGAGGTTTCCCTGCTTCTCTGTGGCAGATGGGCTTTCCTATTTCTCTTCCCCTTTTATTGAGAGCCCTTGAATCTACCCCAGCTGTGCCTTCCTCGCTTTCATGATGACACGCGCTTAACCGGTTTGCATAGGTAGGGCCCTTTCCTCGGAGGTCGCACGCGGTTCTCTTTTTGCAGCAAGCACTGCTGTGCCCTTGTTCTCCATAACTCAAACGACGGTCCTTTTTACCTGTTCATTTTATTTAAATGGTTTATTCAACTATATATATTATATATACATATATACATGCAATGGAGGATTCACATACCAGCCACATCCCTTCTTTGAATCTAACTTCATTCTAACTGTGCCAGCTTTATTTTAATTTTATGTTACGCTATTTAAATTCCTAAACTCACTTGCTGCCTTTAAAGGAAAGTGTTAAAATGGAGGAAACGTATTACAAGCAAGGTCACTAAATTTTCCACATCCGTTGCTTTGCAGAAGAGAGGAAATAAAGATCTTTATCTTTGATTTGCTAAATAGGATGGCACAGTTCTCTTCTTGCTTCCAGTTCCTCTTGGTGTTGCTTCTAAAGTCAACTCTATCCATTGCTTTGAAGCTGCTTGTTTTATGGAATTGGAATTAAAGACAACATGACCTCTTAGGTCATTCTAAATAAGGAATGATCAGGGCCCCACAGACCAGCTTGTTGCAAAGCTAATTTCATTCTTTCAGAAAGACACACACACACACACACACACACACTTTTTAAGTTTAAACAACTTCTTGATATATTCTGAGAGTAGTAGTATATTAAAGCACTACACTTATCTACAGATTATCTAGTTGAATTTCCTCCTTCTTCCATCATATCACACATGAAGAAATATCCTCCTTTCAAAATTTTAGACATTCCTGCTGTCTTTACCCAACCTTGATAATAAAACCAAATAGATAAACCAATTTGGCTTCCTTTTCCATGTCTGCTTCCCTGTTTTTCTTTCTTTTTTTTCCCCTAACATATCGACTTTTAATTTTTTTTTCTTCTTAATACATTCCTCCAAAATTTTGATTGACAAATGAGAACAACAGAAAGGAAAAAGTACTGGGTTTGTTGTGCTGACAGTTCCTCCTTTCTCACATGAAACCACACACGCTCCCACAACTCCCGCTCTAATACCGACTTGACTGGCTACGTTATCTCCTAGTTCAGATCACGTCTCAGCCCGTGGCAGCCACACTGCGTTCTTCCACCACACTCCCCCACTCCTAAGTGCGGGAAGTGGAGGAACATTCATGTAGAGGCTACTCTGCGCATCTGTGTAACTAGGTGCTTCGTTTTTGTTTATTTTTTAATCCTTGATGTTCAGATCAATCGAAAGTAGACTCAAGTATCAAGAAAATCTCTTTTAATACTCACATCACTTCTGTAAGGTTAATAAAAATTATACTATTGCTCCTCATTTGATCATTGAAAATTTGAAAACAGAGAAACCAAGTAACTAGATGGAGTTCCTCAAGAAAATCAGTGAAGACTCATGACTAAGTCCTAGTTCTACAGATATAGACCACGATGCTAGCTCCTTAACACCACTGAGGATTCTCACAGTTTTACTCGCTACCATATGTGATGATCAAAAATTACTAAACTATATATACGGTTTTCATTCTGGGCTATGAGTATGTGTGTTGAGATAGAAATGAGAGAAGAGAATGGTAGAACGAATCTACTTAAGTCTACTGACCTTCTGGCAGATTATCAAGGAGACAAATCAAAATTCTATTTCAAAATAAAATAATGAATAACTCTAAATATCAACATATATCTTTGGGACTATTTCAACTATTTTTTGTAAAATATACATTAAAAATTAAATATATAAAAGCTCAATTACACATAACTCAATACATATAATATAGCTAATATTAATTAAATGCTAACTGCAAGCCAGGCAACATGCTAAACATTTTGTATGCCCTACTTTATTTAATCTATACAATGGCTCTATGAAGTAGGTGCTTTTATCATCCTCATTTTATAGAAAAATAAATTGAGAATAATAAATAATTCAACTTGACTATTGCCATACAATAAATAACTGGTAAGTCTGAAATTCAAGTTCAAGAAATTGGTTTAACTATCAAAGCTATATTACACTGCAGATACTTTTTAATATTACAACCATATATAAAAATGTATTATTGCAAAGTTCCTCAGATATCAGTAATATTTTCCATAATAAGGCCTAAAGATTTTTTTATTTGTTTATTCATTTGTGTTTGTGGTTCTTTTTTTTTTTTTCATGTTCATTATTTATTTTCTAGAGAAGATATATGGATTTCTTAGTGTGGCTCTGCCTAGCAGGCAGTTTTGATGCAAAAATAGTGCTTTTGAAAAGAAAATGCTTTTTAAATTTGAATTTTGGCTTCTAAAATTAATATTACTATTGTTTATTGGTTTCAGTCAGTTTGTATTATTTGTGCAACTATAATCTATATTGAGATGTAATCAAGCCATAGAAAAATAGCAGGGTAAAAGCTTGCAAGATCATCAGATAATACCTTGTTTTGATTCCCTAAGGAAACACCATCTGCTCAGTTTCTCAAAATGGTGGGAACATGATAAATACTTGCTATAAGTAATAGCCATACAGAGAAGAAAAGACAGAAAAAGAAAGGAGGCAAACACAAAAAATTAACAAATATCTAAAAGAACAACATTTGAAATGCTTAAAAAGGAGCAGAAAAGCAGATTTAAATAAGATAATAAGAAATAACTATGAGTCACAAGGCTTTCTCAAAAAGAAATAATAGTTAATTGAGAGATTGCAAATATTTTATTTTGGACTTCATATTGAAAAATTAAATTTAGTAATATTTTGAATGTGTCAGTACAGATGAATAAAATCTTTACTTTTAGAGGCTTAATTGTTTCTAATATCTGAGCAATACATATCAAAAATATATTCATTAATCAATGCAATTATGCACTTATTTAAACATGTTTTGCACATCTTTTTTGTGCGAAGCAACATATAAAATACATATCATAATTTTAAAACTCCTATGCATTTTAGTAAAATACATCTTTTGTATTACAAATAAAAAAAAAGAGAAGATACAGTTTTATATATGTAGAGTACAAATCCTGCAAACATCATTCCCATCCCATCCCTGACAGGAAAAAAGCAAAAATCCTTGAGTTACTACAGTTGAGTGCCTTAATGTTATTTATCATAGCAATTAATTTATCCAGTGTGCTTCTTTGAAATTGCTAATGCTGGACTTTCCTTCCTTGAAAGTACTAATGAACAATAAAATGACTCATTTTATTAAATTTATCATATAATATATAACACATATCAGGAACAGACATGCATGCCTTGGTTGTAAAGAAGGGTATCTGCAAAAAAATTATGGATATTTTAGGACTGCTATTACCATCGAATCAAGATTTAATATCTAAGATCATTCTTTCAGAAAAAGCACTAATAGACTAAAAATTATCTGAAAAGTCATAGATATTCTGATAGCATAGACAGGATACTGCTAGTCTGAACCTTAACGAGCATATTAACCCTGGCCATGTGCAATCAAACTACATATGGTTGGCTGAATTCAAATATATTTATGATAGAAGAGTTTTTGAAAATAAGGGCATATTGGACCTTTTGTGGTAAAATGGTGGTCAACTTTTACCTCTATGGTTGCCCTGTTAATATCCAATCAAATGCTTCTGATTCCTCAGTGACATGGAGACACTGTCAATAATGAAGGGTAGGTAATGACTTAAAGTGGCAGCATATTTCTGACAACATGAAAGGTCTTTTTAACTGTGAAACTCTGGTAGCCTAGATTAAATGATAATCTATGGCCTACAATTGTCTGGCCATTTGATTTTGGAAAACAATAGAAAAAAATGGTAGGCTGTATTATTGGAATTTAAAATGACAGAAAAAAGAAAGGAATGGATATACTTGAAGTGTGATTTAATGTACTTTGTATAAATTCACAGTAGCACACATTAATTTTACACAGTAGTAAGTTGAGATATATCTATGTATCTATATATCTGTATATATACGGTATATTAAGAAAATTTTATGCTTAAGTTGAATACAATTAAGGTCACTTAGATTTCCAGGCAAGGCAATCTTCTGTATAGAAAATCAGTTCAATTCAGGGATTCTGAAAAAAACTGCCATCAACTTCAGTAGTTTTTAGTGTTAGAAGCTATAAATCACTGTGGATTTTTTTCCTCTCTGTAATGGTTGCAATGAACTGCTGTTCTGGGTCTGGACAGTTACATGTATCTTGGAGCAAATCCAGAAGCACTAGATGAACCTTTAGCTAACTGAAGTAATTATGCTTATTTCTTTTGGAAGGTACTTCTTTGAAATCATGTTTGGTTTTCCTTCCAACTCTCATGACATATTTATGGAAATCAAGTATAATTACTTAAGGTTTCCTTTCCTTGCCAAACAAATAATTTCTTTGTGGTGTTTTATACCAGCATTTGAATCTAAATGATGACTATTCAAAGACATTGAGTATTAACAGTTATCATATGATTGAATATCTGGTTTTTATATTTTTTATTTTTTAATACTGTGAATGATATTTTTTTCTGAGACAACATCTTGCTCTGAAGGAACAATATTTTAAAAATAATTGCCAAAATGAGTACACTTAACTTCTGATGATCACATTTTAACTTATTTAAAGAAAGTGAAAATATTATAAAATAATATCGAATACATTCTCCTTTGACCATATCTCTTGGCGTACATTCAGAAGATAACAATCCCTCACGCCATGTAAATTTTCTAAACAGTGAAATAAGTGCAGTTTTTCATTTCAGGTTGTAAAGAGTGTTCATGTTACAAACCTAATGATTATTTAATGGAAGGACACTATATTTGGTTCATATATTTGTATTAATATTTATATAGAGTTGTTTTAAAACGAGGAATATGACTTTTATGAAAGTAATGGGTTACGATATTTTGAATGTTGATATTCAGAGGTGGAATAATAGTTTTCTAAACATGAAAAAAAATGGTCTTAATTGTTGGGCTTTTTCTTTAGCAATAGTTTCCAGCCCAAGGGCAAGTGCAAGACAGAAAACAGACATAAAGAATCTTAACACCACTATTTTAATTTCTGGCATTCACAGCATTTAGTAGTCGAATGTCTCAAAGGAAAACAACCACTTTCATTTTTGCCTCCTGCAGCCAACCTGCCAGGGGAGAGGTCTAGGCTCAGAAAATGCAGCTCATTAAAATGAAGAATTTTCACCGACTTTGATATTCACAGTTCACTGGGGACGTACTACCTGTTCACCAAGCTATTTTGTCTGGAAGGGAGTTGCAACACAGCAGACTATACCTTAATTAAACTGCTTTAATCAAATTCATTAGGTCCCTAACATTTATAAAACATGTTGAGTTATGATACTGATATTCTAAGCATATATTTTTTAAATTGTCAAGTTTTCTCTTTTCCTTTATTTAATTGGTGCATAGAGCAATATTCAGAACAATACTTTCATCTGCCTCATAAATGTCTTTACTGGCATGCAAGGTACACACTCTGTGTTTTCTTGCAAATAGCTACTGCTGCTTTCAGATGAGAATAGCTATTTCCTAAGCCTATACACATTTCGTTTTAGAGTCATTACCTGAAAATGGAGGATTTGTCTTTCAAAACTGAACTTTGTAAATAAAAGTCTTAATATTCTACTACTAACTTTATTACCATACAGCAATTGCGATAGAAAGACTTAAAACATAACAATTGTAACAAAAAGAGCCCAACACGTAACACATACTCACATCAATACACTAATTGGGCAGTAATTGTTTATAATACAGATATCGGCTTCAGGCTTCTAAATATTTCTTCTAACTGGCTTCTGTAGGCAGACTACAAAAGAATCTTTTCTTGTGTTTCCTGGGAAATTTTTGTTCTGTCTTTTAATAGCTATGAATAATTTTGGCTCTGTTGGCTTCTGGCTCTAAAGGACTTTTTCTTCTACATTGCAGCAGAGAAAATGAAATTTCTCAGGCAAAGTTTAATGTTCCCTGAAATTCTCACCTTGTATACAGAGGCTAATTTATAAAATGACAGCCCAAGAATTGTACACAGTGTGTTATATCTTATTTTAGTAAACCTTAAATACGTGTAGAATTTTGAAAATGAGAAACAGGAAGGCGTTAAATTGTTGGTTGAACAACCTGACAATAGAGAAAAGGTTAATGTTATCAAAAGTTCAGGACATACCTATTTTTGCATTTCATGGACTGTTTGCAGAGAACAATCTGTATAATAATAATACATCTTAATAAAGTTAAAGTTTGTATTTAATCCATTACAGATATTTACATAGTATACCAAGATCTTTAAAGCACCAGACGTGTTCTGGAAAGAGGAAGAAAAATTAACAAAGAAGGTGGGTAATTGAAGATAAAGTAAAAGTTAATGGTGAGGTAGGTTAGACTCCAAAGAACTGTGATTGTGAGATTAAAGATTTTATAATTTTAAACCATATTGATTCACTGAACATTTCTGAGTAGCAGATTAACATAATTTCACTAATGTTTTAGGAGCCATAATCTGGTGATGATGCACACAATGGATTAGAGAATGAAAAAATTACAAAGGATACAAATTATAGACTTATAATCAGTCTGATGGGAGGAGAGAAGTTTATAGTAGAGTCTTAATAGAAGGAATGGTGGAGGTAGAAGATATTTTGAAAGAAAAGAAGACAAATCTTTGGAAATACAGAGCTAGAGATCTAGAAAGAGATAGTGGCCAGATGTAGAAATGTGGAAGTTTAGATATATACAATAGAAATAGATAGGCAACACGAGTATTTCTTAGAAATACTCAGTAGGAATAGTTGGCAATTGTAAGGTGAGAATAGAAAAGTAAAAGAACGGAGTCTAGAATTTAATTCTGGAAATATTCTATGTGGGGCAGGTAAGGAAAAGAAACATATAGTTTTGGAGAGAGATGATTGTCTACAAAAATAGAAAGAAAACTAGAAAAATGTAGCATCCTCATTAAAGCTAACAAAGGAAAGAGCATCAATAGAAATACTTATCAAAAGACTCAAATACTAGTGAGAACAAGAAAAATAAATGCTGGCAATTGCCAGAGGAGTTGGAAATATGTATGCCATGGTTGACTTTTGAGGGCAGAATTCGAAATAGTGGTGGAGGATGAGAGCAAGTTTATAAGCTGGGGAAACGTGGGCAGTGAGGAAGTGCAGCTGCGGTTATGGTTCATTCCATGAGAATGGTGGAGAGTGAGAGCTGGAGAAAGAGCTGTAGAGTGAAATGAAAGGTTTTTGTTTGTTTGTTTTATTAGGAGGGAGAGCTAAGTTAATTGGGATGGAAAAGGAAAACACAAACTGAAAAAGAAGAGATTGATGATGCTGGTGACAAGAAAACTGTGAGAGTCAATGGAGAAGGAGGTAGGAATGGTGGGGGAAAATGTATTATCTTTCCTTCATCAAGTTGGCTAGACTCCTTGAGGATAGCAATGCCATATTGAGGGCACACCTTTCACTCCAAACAACCATTTTTATGTGTGGAGATATGCACGATACGAGTGTGCATTGTTCCTTGTAGCCCCCTGCACCTATAATGTTCACATGGTCCATTAGCACATAATTCAGGTGGACCCACAGTAAATGGGAGTTCAGCAAGACTCAAAGCAGGTACAAGGTAAGCATGTCACATCTAGGACAGAGTGAGATGGGGTGCTGATGGCACCATTTCAAATGCCGAAAGAGGGCCATAGGGTTCTAATAAATATAAATGACCTAAGAACCCTGTTATATCCTTTCCTACTTATGGTACTTCCCTGTATTAGCCAACACTAGCAGTGAAACTGATGACATGGAAAGAAATGGAAGGATCATTCCTTTTTCTTTCGATCCTTCCTTACTCATCAGTAAACTAAATGCAGAGAGCATTTGGTAAAATGTGCGCATATCAAGAAGTCAAATAAAAACAATCGAGTTAGTTTTGTTAGCAGCATTTCTACTGTTCTGGTAAGAATAAAACACATATGCATATGTGAGCTACAAAACATGAAGTGTGTAATTTTAGTGATTCTGCATGTGAGTTAAATGCTCTTGCATTTGCATATGAAATAGGCATTGTGCAAAATAAAGATGAGCATTAAAATTTATAATTTAATATTTTTTACTTAGAATATTAAATAGCAAATAAAAAACACCATATTAAATTGAGAGAGTGGCTGCGCGAGAAAGGAGAAAGCTCTGTATTATAGCACCTTCACTTGTATTCATTTCTTTCCTTATGAACAGGGCCCCCCATTTTCATTTTGTACTGCGCACTGCAAATGATGTAGCTGACTCTGCCTTGAGACTGTGGCATTTGAGGTCAGAACTTCATGCCAAAAATTTCAGCTTTGGAAAGATGGGATGAAACCCATTTCAGGCATAAGAAAATACCAATGTAAATGATCAGAGGTGGGAATGAATTCATTGTGTTCAAGGAACAGAATGAAGGTCAGTGTCTCCGTTAACAGCAAGGAAAGTGGTCAAAAATAAGACCACAGTGGTAGACTGAGGCCAGATCATGTAGATTTTTCTCCTTGCTATATTAGAAAGCTATGGAAAGTTTGACACGGGGGACTGTATGACTGATACAGGTCATAACAAGATTATCCTGATACTTACAGCAAAATGGAGAACTGAACTCTTGCCAGAGGATCCCCTCCTATGACACTTAGAAATGATACCTAAAATGTAACAACGGTCACCAAGTATGGCGGAGTAAACTTGAGAAACATGAAATGATCCTCAGGTGTTGGTCTGAGGGACTGAGTGAATGTGGCATCATCTCAGAGAGGGCAAGACTGGAGGAGAAGTGGGTTTGGAGAAAAAACCTGAATCAGGGTCCTCTTTAGTCAGCTTTGGCCTGGCTTTTAGACAACCCTGTGGAGTTTAAGAGTTAGATCTAGGGTGAAGATACAAATGTTGGAATTATGTGCATTGATATGGTTCCAGTCAGAAGCCTACATGGTATCACCTAGGGAGAGAGAGTAGATGAGAGAAAGCCAAGGGTTCCAGTGATATTTAGAGGTTGGAAATAGAGGAAGAGCAGGTGGTAGAGACAGAGAGTAGGGAAAAAGCAAGAGAAAGAAAATAAAATTGATAAGGAGAGCCAGGGATATGGTGTTGATAAAAGCTAAGATGTCAAATTTGGGGGGGAATAATAAGCTTTTTCCAAACACTGATTTTTGTTGTAAGTGGGAGATGAGGTAACTAATCGATTCTGAGACGTAGGGAGTGACCTTGGCAAGAGCTGGAGTGGTGAGAATGAAAGACATCTTAAAATGCCATGCTGTATTTTCCTGCAGATAGGAATATTTCATTTCAGAGGGGAAAGTTAATTATTTTGGAGAGACACGATAATTGTTGAGGTGAATTCACTGAGAAAGCAAGGATGGATATGATTCAAAGTATACAACTGGACTGAAAATATGAGACAATAGGATCATAGAACCAATATTTTGGCATGACCTTTTATCTATTTACTAGAAGTAGATAGCAAAGCATTGTACTATTCCATATTTTTAATTTATTCAGTTATATTTCATTGAATTCAATGTTCTATATTTCCCACACCATCAAATATTATAATGCACTTTTATTGTTAAAGCTTATCACGTACACATTTCAGTAACTGCTACTATCAACTGCCTCACATCCAGTGTCAAATAACATTATCATAGTGCCTTCAATATCCGTTTGTGCTGAGTGCTCCCTGGGCCCAGTGCCAACTGAAAAATGTTTGAGCTCTAGGGAATATTTGAATGTTGAAAGTACACCATTCTCTTACCTTTACTCAATTTCACTCAACTCTCACTCGAGGAGAAATAAACAAACACTATGTTGTATGTAATAAATTCTATGTGGCAAGAATTTTGTATTTCTTAAAACAATATATCATTTAGGTAGTGATTAGGAGAACAATCCGGATGTATACTCCCGCTCCCCCATTGCCTTAACTGACTAGATTTATGTTTGAAAGGATAGTGATGTTTCTTCTAATACTTTTAAAGTGCTCTTATTTTAGACCTGGAGACAAGAATCATAGCTTTATTTAGTGACTTAGAATTGTGGAATTTGAGAAGTCGAAGGGGATTTAAAGATTTAATCCAACCTCATCTATTTTCAAATGAAAAAAATTAAGGACATTTTAAGAAGTTAAGTGATTTTCCTATATATTACATAGCTTAGTTTAGTAAAAGAGCTGAGACATAAACTCTAATTTCTTATTCAGGCAAGCATTTATTCCAGCCTACTTTTATTAGTTCATTATGATATGGACCCTTAAGTTGTAAATATATTTGCCGTTTATCATCTTCCACTGAGTTTATAAATTGTCTGCACTGATGTTAGTTGACTTACGTCAATGTTCCGCAACCATTTCTAATGCAAATCTACCTCTGAAGAGTATAAAGATTTCTAACAGTGTTGGAGAATCTAATGCTCTGGGAATGGGGGATAAGCCCCCTACCTACATCCCTTACTGTGCTGAGAATCACTGCTTTCTTTTTGACAAGGAGACTCTTGGAAATTTTACTTTCGGCTTTTATTTTAGAAATTGTTATAATATTTAACATGCTTTTTCAAATTACACATCTTTAGCCTACTCTGATGATTACGAACAAATTTCCATCCCATCCCCAACACGCATGCACACAAATACATGCACACGCTCCTCAGCGAATTCCATTTCTAAATTAATATGATACAGATTAAAACTCCTAGAGGGTAAAACCTGGGTATTTTAGCTTTTTGCCAAATAATCCAATGAAAATATCTCTCTCAACGGTATACTTAAAAATAATGTTGAAGATTTAACATTTAATGAGGTACTTATTATCTAGTTAGCATCGTCATAATTTGTATTTGAAGAAAGTTTTAGAAAGAAGATGACTAGGTTGATATTTAAAGGGGTGGGGAACCTACAGCCTCAAGACCACATGTGACCCTCCAGATCCCCAAGTATGGCCCCTCTACCGAATCCAAACTTCACAGAACAAATCCCTTTATTCAGTAAAATTTGGATTTAGTCAAAAGGCTACACTCAAGGATCCATGTGGCCCCAAGGCTGCAGGTTCCCCGCTTCTCATTATTTTCTTCTATATTCTTCAATTTTAAATGTGAAATTTAGCTTTATTATTAAACAATGAAAATAGTTTCTAAATGGATGTTCACTGCAAAAAATTACAGATTAGTCTATCCAATATTATCTTCAATAATTTTTCGAGGACTTCATAAATTGTAACAGTCATAGTTGGATAAATGCATCTATCATAACATCTCTTAAATAATCTGAATATTAAATTTTCTAAGTATTAAATTTAAAGCTTCTTACCTTCATTTAACCATTTATACATCAGTTTAGCACACAACTTCCAATTTTATCACTTAAAAATTGAAAATAAATAGCTTAGCAGGAGTTTGTGATAAATAAAAACCTTTAAAAAGAAACTGGGAGTTATTTGTAAGATCTTTAAAATTAATAATTAAATGGACTGAGTAATGATAGTAATAGGATATAAATGATCATAAAAATTCATATAAGAGAATTGAAAGGAGCTTTGAACTGTCATCTGTTTTTTTGTTTTTTTTTTGAAACAGAGTGTCACTCTGTTGCCCTGGCTAGTGTGCCGTGGCGTCAGCTCACAGCAGCCTCAAACTCCTGGGCTCAAGCGATCCTCCTGCCTCAGCCTCCCGAGTCGCTGGAACTACAGGATGCGCCACCATGCCCGGCTAATTTTTCTATATATATTTTTAGTGGTCCAGCTAATTTCTTTCTATTTTTTTAGTAGAGAAGGGGTCTCACTCTTGCTCAGGCTGGTCTCGAACTTCTGAGCTCAAACGATCCACCCGTCTCGGCCTCCCAGAGTGCCAGGATTACAGGCGTGAGCCACCGCGCCTGGCCTGTCATCTGTTCTAAAAAACTATTTCAATCCTTCCTTATCACTCTCTAGCTGTCAACTTTCCTGTCCATTCCACCAGTTATCAGAGCATTCGTCTCTCTAGTAGAACCTTCCTTGAACCCCTTAGAATGAATTGTTCTGTTTTTGCATGCTGTTAATAGTTTTTGGCTTTCTAAAAGGATATCTTAGATTTTACTACTTAGGCACAAAGCAGTTTTTTTCTCCAGAAGATGTGTCTTGAAAGCAGGGCTTGTGACATATCCATCTTCACATCATTTACATATATTCACTGAATATTCATATGCAAAATTTTGACCAATAGAGTGTTTTCAAGTTCCTTATCAAAGTTTTTACCTGGATTATAACATTCTGTCTTATTTCCTCTAACTTCTTTTCTGTACAATGCCCACATATTGAGGTTTCTTAATTCAACACCCTAATTGAAGAAATAATAATAGTTGTTCATTGTTTAAAGCGGTATTGTCCAATAGGAGTTTCTGCAGGGATGGAAATATTCTATATCTGTGCCATTAAATACTGTAACAGGCTCCATGAATCCCTGTATGTTTTTTATAATCCTCTCACTTAACTACCTGACCTTTTGAGTTGTTTCCCACTAATTATGGGCTCAAACTCCTAGCCTCATGCAATCTTCCTTCCTTCCCCTCTGAATATTCTGAGGATTATAAGGGTGAGACACCAGACTCAACCTGAAAAGACAATTTTCTACAAGACAAAAGAGCTGAGATTCTGAAGGTCCCAGGGCCAAGATTCACCATGCCCCACAACCTGTGCCCAAATGCATGTATCCTCTTGTGAGATACAGCATGACCTGCCCCAAGGCACAGGGCTTCTCCTTAAAAACCCATAGTATCCCTTAGATGCTTCCCTGTTCTACCAGCATGATGTCTATCATATTAAAAATTCTTTTCTTCCTTGGCAATGCTCATTGTCTCAATAATTGGATTTTTGTGCAACAAGCAACTGGACCTAGACCAAAACCTCCTTGCAGTTTCAACAACAATCTCATCAGTCAATACTCTGTCATTTAATCCTCACTGCATGTGGTTACTGTGCCTATGAATATGGCTAGTATGACTACGAAACTAGTTTTAATTTCATTTAATTTCAATTGAATTTAAACAGCCACATTTTATTTGTAGCTGCCTTATTAGAGAGAATATCTAAAGCACAAATTCTTCATTATGAAAGGTTTTAATATGTGCTTGGAAAAATAGAGGTTCTGTGGTCAATTTTTTCTTTTTTTAAATTTGGGTAATAATTGCTTTATTAAAGATTTACTTGGGAGGGAAGAGTTAGAAAGATGTTGGGAAAAAAAAGATTTACTGTTCACCTAAACAGTTCTAGACGCTATATAGCAAAATTATATGTATTTTTCTGCATACATTGTATATTTTGTATTTATATACACACATATACACACAAACAGACACACTCATATGTTTTCTTATTTTGTTTCCACTTTCTATTTAGAAAGGCCGCATTCTGGCCTAAGAAATGATGTCCAAACACATTTCTTAGCATGTCTTACAGGCTACTAAAAATAAATAAACAAATAAAATAAAGGCAATCAAATAATCTCTGCTCTAGGGAAATAGTTTATTCTGTCTACTCCGAACATTTCTCGTACTTTCTCTGTGGGAATCATTTCTGTACTATTTTCTTTCTTCCATTCTAACTAAAGTCTGCTCACTTGATCCAAAAAGAATCTCTATTTAAAAGAAAGAAGCTCTTGTTTCTTTAAAATCTAATAGCACTTATTGTCTTTATAGACTATTCTAGTCATTGAGAACTTGTAGATACCTTCCTTCTAACACTGTTATCCCCGACTGCACCTTCACCATGGACGATTAGTGTATCTTCTGTTATTTGGATGCACTACCTCCCTTATTAGCCTGTGACAGCCTTGAGTGACTGGACCATATCTTATGGTTTGTGCCTAATGAGCATTAGTCATTGAATGTTTATAATAAATATGTTTGATTTTACAAAAACAGTCCTAATTTTCAATGACCTCAAAGAATACTCTCCACGTATGACCTATCTTTAAATGTATAGTCGTTTTTTGTATCTACTTTAAATGTTTTGTTCTACAAGGTTACTCCTATATTATTTTTCCTTGAGAAAAAATTAGGTGCACCTGACTATTTTTAAAATAATTCTTAAATTTTAACTCTTAAAAACTGCTTTGGACTGAATATTTGTGCTGTGCCTCCCCCAAACTCACATGTTAAAATCCTAACCCCCAAGGTGATGGTATTAGGAGGTGGGTCTCTGGGAGGTGATTAGATCATTAAGATGGAGCCCTCATGAATGGGATTAGTGCCCTTATGAAAGAGACAGACCCCAGAGAGCTAGCTAGCTTCTTCCATCATGTGGGAACACAGCAAAAGGGTGCCATCTATGAGCCAGGAAGTAGATCCTCACCAGAAATTGAATCAGCTAGTGCCTTGATCTTAGACTTCCCAGTCACCAGAACTGTGAGAATTAAATTTCCATTGTTTATAAACCATCTAGTTCATAATATTTTGTTGTAGCAGCCCAAATAGACTAATTTGTATTTTAATATTTTGTCATTGTGAAAATAATTCTCTTTCTTCTCTTTATTCAGCTAAATAATTCCAGTTCTAGACTAGTCCTCCAGAATTTATCTAGCTAGGTAAAATTTTAGCCATTTCATGAGGATGACTTTGGACCACATCTAAGGAAATCTTACAGAAAACAACTTATCAAGACAGGAAAAAATGGGGAAGAAGGTGTTACTATCCTCAACACCTGACACCAAAAACTGTAAGGCTAATCTCATTTCTGCTCATTATAAAAGAAAAAAGAAAAACAAAAGAAACTCAATTTCTTTCTCTTCGGCAAGGATGTAGAAACAAAAGATTAAGTCAGGATTTTAAATTTGCAGTTCTGGGGAATGTTTAATATGACTTAAGATTTGATACTTAGACCAAAGATCCCTTTGATGGAAATGACAGCAAAATTGTTCATAAAAACAAACCAGGTGGTCTACAAAATAGAAGAGTCATCAGTTATTGAAAACGTTACAATCTACAGTTCAAAACATTTCTAGTTTCTGATATCTCCAGGAGGTTTAGCAAACATACTGAAAAGAATAAGTTGATTACTCAGAGACTTTACAGTCATAGGAAAGTAAGTCCAGTGATAAACTGCAATAAGAGATATTTTGTTCAGCAGGATAAAAAGGACAGTTTTACAGAATTACAATAAATATTGCTAAACAGTATTATAATTAAAATTTGCATATGTGTTACAAAGAGATACATAGTAGCAGAATATGCCACCACCAAATACGACACTTTTACATAAAGATTAATCTGGGCTGAAAGTAAGCGAAAAATAGCAGATAGAAGAAAAGCTCAGACCAGGTACAGTGGCTCATGCTTGTGATCCTAGTGCTTTGGGAGTCCAAGGCAGGATGATTGCTTGAGACCAGGAGTTCGAGACCAGCCTGAGCTACATAGCAAGACCCTGCCTCTAAAAAAACTGAAAATTTAGCTGAGTATGGTGGCTCATGCCTGTAGTCCCAGCCACTTGAGAGGCTGAGGCAGGAAGATAGCTTGAGCCCAGGAGTTGGAGGTCGCGGTGAGCTATGACGACGCCACTGCACGCCAGCCTGGGCTCAGGGAAAAAAAAAAAAAAAAGGAACTCTCTGCCCTTCCCATATTTGCCTAAAAGCAAGACACAAATTTACAAAATTTTCTTCTCTCCCTTTCCACCAAAAAGGAGAAAAGTTAATCACTAGAGGCGACTCTGGGAGGCAATTCTAGTCCTTTTTCAGCCAAAAGATGGCTCCAGAGGAATCTACATTTGTTAAGATGCTATATAAGCCCAAGGTCTCACCACCCTTTTGAATTACTCATTTCAGTGCTCCTATGTGTAAGCACTATGTACACATGAATAAACTTCTGTTTGTTTTTCTCTTGTTACTCCATCTTGTGTTAGTCTAATTTGTAGGGCCCAGCAAGAGAACCCTAGAGAGGTAGAGGGGAATGATTTTTTTCATCCTCTACAGAGTAAATGCATTTATTAACATTAATGTTTCAAAAGGGTATAAATAACAGACTTTACAAAAGTATAAAAATATCATAGGCTTGATCTTATACTTTCATAGTATGTTTTAGTTTTATTAGATAAAGATGAGTCATAAAACCAGAAGTCTAGCATTTAAAGTTTCTAATAAATTTATATGGCAAAATATAAGTATTAATATATAAAAAATGAAATTTGAAAGCTGAGTTTCGAGATTTTCAGCCAATGTATATATAATATTAATATGTATAAATTCTTTTTATAGTTACAATTAAAGTTTTAATAGATTAACTAAATGAATAGATATAACAGTTACTAGTTATGTATTATGTTAAAAATTCTAGAAATAATATAAAATATAATTCTTATTGATAAAATGCAATACAATATTTCACTATACATTTGCATTTCTATATATTAATGTAGGGTGATCATAAGTTAGCATTTCATATAATAAAATCTTTATTAATTTAGAGATCGTTATAAAATCAAACATTCTAAATTTGGATAAGTAATATAGACTTTGGACAATAAAAGCATTTAAGAGCACAGTAAAACTTCTAGATAAAATCGTATTTGTATAATTAATAGTACAAATACTAATTTGTATCTCTATTTGTGATACATTTTGCCTTATCCTGACATAAACTCATCTCCTCAGCCTCTTACTAATCTCCTTGGCTTTAGCCTGCTCATTTCTTCTGTTGGTATCCTTGAGTTACTCTTTCAAGGTCTAGCAGTTGAAAATTACATTCTGATGAAAGTTCTTTGACATTAATCTTTTGCTACAATTGCCACCTACCTATTTATCTTGGCTTCTGAAAATCCAAATCCTTCATCCAGATCAAGGAAATTAATTATTCTATTATTTTTTGAACATTTCAATTCAATTTTGGGGATTCAATTTTAAATAGGGAATTGATAAACTTAGTACATCCTTGCTTTCTAATTTATATATTAAATAGAAAATCGAAGTGATCAAGTTCAAAAATCTCTCTTCATATCTTTGGCCCCACACCTGCAAAGTCAGCTCAGCATATCGACACCCACTGTCTCCTGCTGTTCTCCAGATTCAGAAGGTGAGGGCCTTATCCTTGTCGGCAAGACTCTCCCCGACTGCGTGGGTGGTTCGTTTTGGAGCTTTCCTCTGGATTACTTTACCCCATGCGCAGATTCTTTCATACTCCTTTCTCTCCTGCGTGTGTGTATTCTGGCTATGTGTTTCGAAACTCTAAACATTCTCATGTCCCTTCTATATCAAAGAACAGACCACAGCTTTCTACCAAAGCACTAGTTTATTTCCTTTGTAGATTTATCAAAATACTACCATAGTTATTTATGGACAGTCGCCTAATATTAACCCAAGGCTGCTTTGTTTCTGGGCAATTGAAAACACAAGCTAAATTCTTGCAAAAATGGTAATTTACTGGTTAACATAACTGAAAAGTCCAGGGGCAGAACTAGCTAAGATGCCACTTGAGCAGGAGATTGAGCAGGACCTTGATCCTCTCCGTCACATGTCTGGGCTCCAGTTCTTTGGCCTTGACTCTGCTGTCATTCATGCACAAGTTAAAATTGGCCACAGCAGCTCACACCTCACATCTCCACAACTCCAGGACCAACATCAAAATTTATTATTTTCCCTTGTGTCTTAAACAAAAGCCCTAATAATGACTGAATTGTTAGGTTCTTCGCTGGTTCTTGAACCAATCACTTTGGCTGTGGGGATGGACTCTGGATTAGTTTAGCAGTAGTCACACTAGTAGTAGGGAAACTCCTATAGTCTGAGATAGTGACAGTTTGATTCAAAGCAAATCCACTGGCCATGGGATAGGGATGGATCTTCCAAAGCCAATTCAAGAAGATCTTGTTATAGGACCAGGGAATTGATGATGAACCACAAACAGTGTAAGCTTTATGAAGGCAGGGTTTATATCTCTTCTTCTTTACAATATCCCTAGCATCTAACATAGTGCCTAGACAATAGGTAATTCATAAAATTACTGAATGAATGATACACAAACAAATTCCCATTGCTTTATCCAAATCTTCCCTCTTCTTCTTTAGCTCCAGTCCAGTCCATATAAACATGTTTACACTACATATCCACGTGGATGTTGTACAAACAAGTTAAAGTCAGCATGTCCAAAGGTAAATGTTGGCCCCTCCCCAAACATTTTCCTATTTCTATGACTCTCTCAATGAATAGCACTGTTGCCTTTATAGTCACCAAAGCATTGACATCTTTGACATACTTCCAACAAATTACTTAATCACCAGTTCCTGGTACTTCTAAATCTGAATGCCTATGATTTGAATTTCCTCCGACTATTATACATTGACATCTTATCCTACCTAGTTTGGTTCACTATCTTTCCAAGTTCCTTTCTGACTTTCCTTCATCTGATGGCATCCCCTACACACAGCTTTCAAAATGATACTTCTAAAATAAAATCTGATCATGTCACTCTTCTTTGTAAAACCCTTCTTCAGTGGCCCTACATCATCCAGAAGTTAAAGTCTAAATCTCTTCATGTGATCTAAAATAATCCTCATCTTGTACCAAACAGCAAACCACCCTCCCTATGGTTCCAAGAAATTACTTATAGTTTTAATGATAAAGTTATTTCCTACCTTCATTCTTTGCTCATATTTTCTCCTTATTTCCAAGAAACCCCTTACCACAGACCTTTCAACACTATTCATAGGAGTCATATTTTCTATGAAATATTTTCACAATTTCGTCTCTCCTTTTCCAAAATATTATTGGAAACTTCCTCCTTTCATTGAATGGAAGGTCCAAATAGATAACACGTAAGATTATTTTCACCATCCTTTTATCTCTGATAAAAGTAAACTGCAAAATTAAACCTTTTGAAACAATGAAACCGATTAAACTACCAATCGTGATATGACATGGTGAAGCAGAAGTGAAGGTAACAAAACCTAAATACTTGTGTCTGTTCCTTAACCCCACTTCAAATTGTCTTAATATCTCTAATTTTACAACAAAGAGGCACTGTAAAAATGAAATCTGTATGTGCTCTATAGTCAAAAGCTCAATATAAAATGTAAGTTAACACACAAGACAGTTTTAATAACAAGCATTTTTGTTTGCATATGGTCACAATGGGGTTTTCCAGGAAATAGACTCTGAGGTTCTGAAATTTAAATGCAGGCCACTGACTGTGTAGTGCTCTTGGGATCAACATTTGTGAGGGGTGAGGAAGCAGGACCGGGCAGAGGGAGAACTGCACTCAATGCCATAGCAAGAAAGGCTTCAGCTGATTCTACAGGGAGCTCTGGCACTGGAATGACCCTACGGAGACATCCCAACCTGAGGCAGGGTAGGAGGCTTGAGACTTCTTCTCACATAGGCCAGTGATTGGATATAGTTTGCCCCTGCAGAGGGGTATGGGCTTGGGTGAGGTAGTGGCTTTTGTTATGGGTAAATTTTGTATCCCCCCCCCAAAAAAAAAGACATGTTGAATTCCTAACTTCCTGTACCTGTGACTTTAATCTCATTTGAAAATGGGGTCTTCACAGATGTAATCAAATTAAAATGAGATCATACTAGATTAGGATGGGCCCTAATCCAATAATTAGTATCCTTATAAAATGAGGGAAATTTGGACACACACACACAGGAAGAATGCCAAGTGAATACAGAGGCAGCGATTGGAGTGATGCATCTACAAGTCAAAGAATGTCAAGGATTGCTGGCAACCGCCAGAAAGCAGGGAGAGGCAAGGGAGCATTCTCCTTTGCCTCAGAGAGTATGGCCCTGGCAACACCTCGATTTTGGACTTCCAGGCTTCAGAAGTGGGATGATAAGACAATACACTTCTGATACTTTAAGCCACTTAGTTTATGATATTTGCTATGGCAGAGCCAGAAAACTAATACACTCATTTTGTCTAGAGGCAAGTCTTGGAAGTTCTCATCTAAGACAGCTCCCAAAACATAGCAGCTTAAGAAATGAGTGCCAAGGCCTGGAAGGGGGATGAGGGAATTCTCTGCAACCTCCTTAAAGGCAGTGGTTTGTTAAGCTGTTGATGTTGAGACCCAGTCTCTTAACAGTCTTAAAAATTACTGAAGAACTTAAAGAACTTTTGTTTGTGTGTTTATTATTCGTAAACATAAGACAATTTATTTTAAATGCATTTTGTTTTATTTTAGAGTAAAATACTAAATTTTAAAATAATGTTATATGAACTTTAACTAAGAAGGTTTTTAAAAAGAATTTTCAAATAGTATAGCAAAATAAGACAGCAAGGTATTCTTACTTGTGTTTCTACATATTTATAAGGAAAAATTTAGCATTTCAAAATTATGGTTTTACTGGACAGGGGTTGTCAAACTATGGCCTGTGGCCAAATCCAGCCTGTCACCTATTAGAAAGGCCCACAAGCTAAGAATGGTTTTTCACATATTTATATGGTTGAGAAAAATATCAGAAGAAAAATATTTCATAAAATATAAAAATTATGTGAAATGAAAATTTCAGTGCCTATAAATAAAGTTTAGTTTGGACATAGCCATACTCATTTGTTTACATATTGTTTGTGGTTGTTTTCTGGCTACAATGCAGAATTGAATAGTTGTAATAGACTGTATGGCCCACAAAGCCAAAAATATTTATTATGGTCTTTTATAGAAAATGTTTGCCAGCTTTGTGTGAAGCGTAAGTAAGGTTGTAGTGAGTAAGCGTACAATAGTATTGGGAGCAAATGGAATTAATCTCTGAAAAATGCACACGTTTATACTTAGTACCTTAGAACACTCTAGAAAATACAAGAATACACAAATACATTTCATTGACCGTCAGAGTAGCATCATCACACATCCCCTGGAATACCCCACTGTGTACTCATGAGAGAATGAGAGTGAAAGGCAAATCGCATCTCAGTGTTATCACGAAAACAGTTTCACAGACCCTCATTAGGGACTCAGGGATGCCTAGCGTTTCCCAGTTCACACTCTGAGAACCACTACTCTACAGTATACATACAGATTTTATCTAAAATATTCAGAATAATTAAAAAGATCATCTCATAATACGGGATAGGAGGAACATGACCTTTGTACTTCGTGTTTTTGATCTTTTATGTGAGTGTGTGAGTCTTATACTCATTTCCAGTTCAGAGCCGAGGAGATTTACAAGAGCAGCCTTACAGTTTTTGAAGGACCCAACTTATTTTTCAGATATCAAGTTTATTTTTATGATATTTCTAAAACTACTAGTACTTTAAAAAAGTGAGGACAATACACAGATACAAGGGTATTTGTAAAGATTCAAATGTATATATTATATATAATGTCAGTGTGCGTGTGTGTGTATGTATATAATTGATATATATATAATTGATATAACAGATCACTGCACTTTTAACATGTCTCTAACATTATAGAATTTTTCACTCTTGGGTAAGTATAAGTCAGGCTTTATATCTTTGTACAAATTAGAGCTGGAGTAAAATTTATATAGGATTAAGTGGGATAAATGGAAAGATTAGAAATTAGAAACAAAAACCGTTTGTTCTTTCACAAGCTTGGTAGTGTAAAATGCCATTTAGTTTGGTTCTATGTCCTCTCAGAATGACCTGGATTAATAAGAAGGCAATTAGAGGCTGAGATCTGTACTTCTGAACTAAAGAGGCGACCAAAAACCACTGTAAGATTTCCTTTGCACAGGTAAAAGGAACAGAAAGAAAGTGTAGATCCTTGGATCAAAACTGCTAGAGAGTAGAAGTCCAGGGATCCATACAAAAAGTATATTAATGATCTATGATCTGAGAAATGTCCCAGGGACAAGCAGGGACCCATGAAAGAAATAACTCATTTATAGTATGATTACATGGCAAAGGTGAGTAAAAAGCTGCCCTTCTGATGGATATGTCTAGGCAAATAATCCCATCTCGGACCCTAGAGACTGGAATACATCAACCCTGTACACTCAGGTGTACTGAAGCCACACATTCTCCCCAAGCCTGTTCCACTGCGTGTTGCTCCCAACACACCCTGTCACAGCACGTGTGCTTCACATATCCATCCTCACACGAGAGGATGTGTCCTCAATATTTCTAGTAGAATTTACTTCTACTCTTGTTTATCAGTTCACAAAGTTAAAAAGAAATATTGAGAATGCATTTAGGACACCAGAAAACAAATATCTTTTCTTCATGTGTGTGGGATTGGTGAAGAAAAGAATAATTCTAAAAAAGTGGTTCTTTTTTGAAATTCAATTCATGGTACCATACCTGCCAAATATATCCTCTTTCTAATTTACATAGCAGAACACAAATAGGTTTAAAAAATATGTGCACAGCAATAAGATGCAATATAAAAATAGGTGATATTAAAATATTACTACTGTAATTATTTTCTATTTGTGCTACATCTAATAAAAATATGTCTATTTCAAACTGATTGCTTACTCAAGATTTAATTTTTATTCGAATATAAAAATTAATGAATATCACTCACCTTAATAGATTCATATGCCAACAATAGGTCAGATCATTTCAAAACATTATACAGGATTTTTCATCCAATTCTGCAAAAGCCCATCTTTTTTTAATATAAGCCTAGATATACACAGTATTTTTAAAGCAATGGTAACTTTTTGAAAACCTAATCTGTGAAGTCTACATAAATTCAAATAATCTTTTTGCTACTGAAAAGAACAAAATGAAAATTACATTTTCTCTTCACTTAATGTCTAATGTGCTCCTGATCTTTTTGTGCCTGAGGCTTTATCAAATTGGAAGCTATAATATAAAATCTACGAAGAAAAACATTTCTAAAACTAAGAATATATGTAACCAATTAACAGTGATAATGGGACATGTTCAACATTTGAAATGATTTTCTTTGATCAGATAGTTCATATTCATTCGCCTTTGCCCTTTCTGTTTAAATCATATAAATGAAGGTTTTATCTAAAATTTTAGATTAAAGGTACACATCTACTAAAACTTAAAAGACATATATATTTAATATTGCAAGTCACTTTTTAAATTGCCACATATAACCAATCTATGGCATTGTATGAAACCTTAGTAACTGTCCATAAGTTCCTAAAGCAGAACTCGAAGGCCCTGGTCCACACCAAATGCCATAAAACTCTTTGAAAAAGTCAGTTGGCCGAGACTGAGTTTTGTGTTTTTATGAGATTATGATACCTTGACAAGTTCAGGGTCTGTTAAATAAGCCACAATTCTATCATAAAGGAAAAATAGACCTATAAGAGCCTCACTCAAAGAAAATATAAGATATCATGCAGATGCTTTTATAATATATATATCCTCTTGCATTTATTATAATCCGAGTAATACACAAAATTCAACTATTTTTTTTCTCACAAAGCAGGCTGGATCTGTTTGATGACGCTGAGACACCAGTCAGAGTTCTCAGAGATATATGCTGCTGCTTCTATACCTTTAAAAATGTACCAGGCAAGTACCTTTTAGAAATCATCTACGTCTAAGGCTGTAGGCAATAGGATTTGTACATCCTGCAACCCATGACTAATGAGAATGGTTTTGATAGATGAAATCTGGAAAACACCAGATTTATATTTTACTTAATCATCAGATAACATCAAAAATGTTGATGGGCTAAGGTACCACAAATACTGCCATTTCTTGCATAAATATTTGGAATGGTAGAGGAAAAGGTAATTCTGAAGCTTGTTGCCATAATAAATAAAAGAAATGTCTGTATGCTTCATACAAAATTATCCTGTGTTTTATCAAAGTGAAACTCTGAACATCAAGCCCCCAAATTAATCAAAGTGCCTACAAAGCATTCGAACAGAAGGAGAAGCCTGACAAAGATGGATTGTGCAAGGAGGAGCTGCTTCCAATTTTAGAAGAAAAAAATTACACAGTCACCTTAATGAAGAAAGGGGGTACGTGTGGAAAACCTGGTAAGCCTCCACAATCACGACTTCCTTGAAAATTCTGCTTGCTGAAAACATGCCCATCGTAGTCTTAGATTCCATATCATATTTGAAGTTTTTGTGGTAATAAAATTCCTAACCAGTACATTTTACAATAATGCACTGTTATGAACTAAATGTATGTGTTGTCCCAAAAGTCATATGTCAAAGCCCTAAGCCCCAGAGTGGTGGTATTTGAAGTAAGGAAGTAATTAAAGTTAAATGAGTTCATAAGGGTGAGGCCTTGATCCAATAGGATTTGAGTCCTTATAAGAAGAGATGCCAGGTACTTCTCTTTCTGTTATTCTCAGCAGGTGGACAAAGAAAAGGTCATATGAAAACACACGAGAAGGCAGCTGTCTGCAACCCAAGGAGAGAGACCTCACCAGACACCAACCCTCCTAGCACCTTCATCTTGTACTTCCCTCTCTAGAATTGTGAGAAAATAATTCTGTTGTTTAAGCCACCAAATCTGTGGTATTTTGTTACAGCAACCAGAGCAGACTAAGACATGCACATACCACACACAGGCCCCCCCCACACATACCTCCTAGTGTGATAAATAGAGATACTAATTATTATGTTGCAATAAACATATGAATAATCCTATAAGTGGAAGCAAAGGTGGAAACAAGATGATAAGGAAATAACTACATTGCCCCAGTAACTGAGAGCCCAGTAGAATGGAAATGAAGGAGGACGAATCACAAAAGCATCAAAATCATAGGCAGTGAAATAGCAAACAAGAACATGCTCGAATTGTTTTTCTTTTTAAAATTTCTTTAATTGATCCATAACAATTGTGTATATTTATGGAATACGTAGTGCTGTTGTGATACATATAATGTGTAGTGATCAGATGAGGGTAATTAGCATATTTATCATCGCAAACATTTATCATTTCTTTGTGTTGGGAACATTCAATATCTTCCTTCCAGTTACTTGAAACTATATAACACATTATTGTTAACTGTAGTCATCCTATAGTGCTGTAGAACAGTGGTCCCCGCCCTTTTGGGCACCAGGGGCTGGTTTCGTGGAAGACAATTTTTCCACGAACTGGAGGGGGAGGTGGGGATGGAGGGGGATGGTTTTGTGATGATTCAAGCACAATACATGTATTGTGCACTTTATTTCTATTATTATTTCATCGTCACTTGCCACGCACTGATAGGGTTTTGATATGAATCTGAAAGCGATTGATTTATTATGGTCTCTCTGCAGTCAAACCTCTCTGCTAATGATAATCTGTATTTGCAGCCACTTCCCAGCACTAGCATCACCGCCTCAGCTCCACCTCAGATCATTAGGCATTAGATTCTCCTAAGGAGTGCGTCACCTAGATCCCTCGCATGGGCAGTTTACAGTAGGGTCCACACTCTTATGAGAATCTAATGCTGCCTCTGATCTGACAGGAGGTGGAGCTCAGGCAGTGATGCCAGCGATGGGGAGTGGCTGTAAATACAGATGAATCTTCACTCGCTCACCTGCCTGCTACTCACCTCCTGCTATGCGGCCTGGTTCCTAAAAGGCCATGGACCGGTGCCAGTCTGCGGCCCAGGGGTTGGGGACCACAGCTATAGAACGCTAGAACTTACTCTTCCCATCTAGCTATAATTTTGTATCCTTTAACAAATCTCTCCCTATTTCCCCTTACCTTACCCTTCCCAGCTTCTAACTGAATTATTTTTATACATTAGATCTATTTTTAGTAAAAAAAAAAAAAAAAAATATTTGAAATAAAATTAAAGTTTTTAATTGATTTTTTAAAATTATTTTACATATATCTACCTGAGAGAAGTAGTCTTCTGGCAAACAATTTATGCAACATATTTATAAAGTAATTATTTTCATAAAATTCTTTCATGATTTTAATCCTAAAACCAAAGTTATAAACAAAGAGAAAAATAGTACCTGCCTGTAAGTACCTAAAAAAGTATCTCTTTATGAAAGCATTCAGTTCCCACATAATGAAAAAGCTGTAAGTAAAACTTGTAGAAAAAATGAACTTCTTCTGTTTGATTTCCATATATTTTTCTCTACAAGATACATTCAAATGGGGTACCATGCTGAGGGGAGAAAAAGGAACATATGGACTTATTGATGATGGCTTTAGAATATGAGTAAATATTATTAGTATAACATGTCTAGAACACTATAAAATAGGGCCAAACATGATCATCTTTTTCAATTACCCAGCAAATATCTTAATATGCTAAGTTCTTTTTATGGTGACTAATTTTAGCAACCAAAAATTATTAGCAATATTATTCTGAAAAATGTATCTCATAATTTTTGCAGATCAGGATGTTTCACACTGAGACACACAGTAAATATCTATTAGAGAGAAACTTCAGCAACTGTATGTGTATTTTATTATAATAGGATGGGGAGCTCTGTTAAACTCATACTGCCTGTCTACAGTTGGGCAGACTGATATATTTTTATTTGCTTATTTAATGTAAATCCGTGCTCCCCTAAATTCTGTCCATATGTGTGCAGCATCATTAGGCATATTCACTGTATAATCATTATTTTTGAACTGGGTTCATAACTAGGACGGGAGCAATGTCAGAATAAAAATAATCTTTGAACACCAAAAACTTGCAAATTGGCCTTTTATCAGTAGGTTGGAAATAGAACTCTCTTATTTCTCAGGTGGTTAATAGGGTTAATCATTTCTTTTTTCCTTCTTATGCCGTACCTTTAGTGATAGTTGACATATTAAGACAGAATTATTATTTCAGCAGCACTAATTTTAGTTCCATAATAGTAATAGCTATGATTCATTGAGCGCCTACTATTCATCAGGCACTGCAGAGAGTATATATAGTTTATAACTTTTTTTTTAAAACCCTGATGACAAGTACTTTTAGCCCCGTTTTACAGCTGGCTAAACTGAAGCACACAAAGATTAAGGCTCAAGGTCACATCTTTAGAGTAAGAGTCTGAACTCAAACCCATATCTGATCAATGCAATGCCCATCGTCATTTTCCCACTCTGCCAACTGCTTCTCTGGAATCCAAAGCTCAAGAGTGGGCAATCTAATACATAGACTAGATGTTCTTCATGGGTCTACAGACTCTTTCTGAAATACATCATGAGGAACTTTGTAGCTTCTCTGACATGTTGCATCCCTAATATTGTTTGTCTTAAAAAAAAAAAAAGTTTCTCATCCAAATGGCTAATCTTATATTGCCTCTGCACTCAATAGTGATAATAGGAAAATAATATATTAGGTCTTGATGGGCTTAAGTGAAGATCTACTCCTTTCCATTCCTCTATTACCCCAATTTTCCAAATGACAAACTGAAGCCCAGAGAGAAAGTAGTTTATCTAAAGTGTTCAATAAATTAGTGGCAGTGCTAGAGCTTAGACACCAAAACTCCTCACCCTAGGCCCATTCTCACACTTCCACCTTCCTATTAGCATTTTATAATATTAAAGTTCATATGCAAACACGTAAACATTCAATAAACATTGATTGAGTGCAGAGTATTTGCTGGATTCTGTGCAAAAATCTGTAAATGCTGAGATGGAAAAGGCAGGGTCTTTAAGGAACTCAAATTTAGTCAATAGTCACAATCTAATAAATGATGCCGTGCGTTAGATATTGACACACTTAGAAGAGTCCTCGGAGGCTTAACAGCAGATGTGATATCAAAGCCGAATTCTGAAGAACAAATAGCAGTTAGTCATGTGATGTAGGAGACCTGACTCCAAGAGAAAATTGGCATAGAGGATGGTGTGGTTGGTTGAAGGTAATTACTACATCCAGGTCCTTGGTAGACATGAGCAGGGAGATAACTCAATATAAGATAGACACCTTGTCCATTGTAAAGATAGCAAAAAAATCAAGAAAGAAGAGGGAATGAATGTGTGAAGAGGAAATAGGGGATGTGAGCATACGGTTGAAGAAAAAAAATTTTTTTTTTTTTTGGCCATTTCAGATAAGCATGGCTATCAACATTAGAAAAACAAAAAGTGGTCTATTCTACCTTAGTCATTTTTTTCAAATATATAGGTCATTCCTAATTTAACTATGTATTTCCACATACAAAATGGGTTTATGATAACATAAGTATTAGGTTGCATCCTCTTCAATGTAAATAAAAATTTTTAAAAAAGTCAATAGTTTGGATAAATGTTCTTATCGCTTGTCAGAAAAATAAGAGGAGACTAGAATCTACTTGGGTGAAGCTTGATTCATTTATGTGTATGTGTATAGATGTGTTAGAGACAAATAGAGACAGAGAGAGACTGTTACATTCCTTTCCCTCGAGAATTGAACAAATTATTGGAGAAACAAGTATAAGACAATGAATTAAAGTACAACAGGATAGTCTGTATTACAGAAGATTTCTGAATGAAAGAATGACAATAAAATGGTCTCTCGAGAAGGTTAATCTAATGATGAAGTGTAGAACGGATTAGAGAGATAACATCTGGAAATGGAAGAGTTGCTAGAAAGCTATTGCAACAATCTAGATAAAACCATAAGAACCCATTTCAACCAGGAACCTTCCAACCTCCATTTGACAAATACTTCTCATCTTATTTGGCAACCACAGGTCTTAATTCACCCCACGATGAAAGTGCTGTTGTTTAAAAATCCCAAATGTGCCTTTGACATATATGTAGGGCTCCTGGAAAAAGATTCCTAAGAAAGTAATCTGCTGTTGCCTCTTTATAAAACCATTCTAAAGCAATCATTCATTGATTCACACATTTCCTGTCTACTATGCGTCCTCTGCTGGGGAAACAAGAACACATTAGAGAACATGGTATCTGACTACAAAAGGTTTACGAATTGCCATTCCGTCGAGGAAAACTCACATGGAAAAAAAATAAGGCTGGGCGCGGTGGCTCACGCCTGTAATCCTAGCTCTCTGGGAGGCCGAGGCGGGCGGATTGTTTGAGCTCAGGAGTTCGAGACCAGCCTGAGCAAGAGCGAGACTCCGTCTCTACTAAAAACAGAAAGAAATTAATTGGACAACTAAAAATATATAGAAAAAACTAGCCGGGCATGGTGGCGCATGCCTGTAGTCCCAGCTACTTGGGAGGCTGAGGCAGGAGG
>CAUYRB010016859.1:0-26520 GCA_963574695.1 Propithecus perrieri
ACTCCTGGGCTCAAGCAATCCTTCTGCCTCAGCCTCCCGAGTAGCTGGGACTACAGGCATGTGCCACCATGCCCGGCTAATTTTTTCTATATATTTTTAGTTGTCCAGATAATTTCTTTCTATTTTTTTTAGTAGAGACGGGGTCTCGCTCTTGCTCAGACTGGTCTCGAACTCCTAAGCTCAAACAATCCGCCCGCCTCGGCCTCCCAGAGTGCTAGGATTACAGGCATGAGCCACCGCGCCCGGCCACCTGAACTTCTTTGTTCATCTGTTTCCTACCTGGTCCCTAACGGCATTGAGCTCGTGACTTTGTTGATTCCTAAAGAGACCAGTTAAATAGCCGGAACATGTCTTTGTTTCATTCTTGTTCTTGAAAGATATTTTTGCTTATGTGGAATTCTAAGTTGGCATTTACTTTCTCTCAGTACACTGAAGATACCAGTCTATTGACTTTAGCCTCCGTCGTTGTCATTGAGAAATTACCTCCCAGTCTAAATGCTGGTTCCTTGAAGGTAGTCTGTTCTTCTCTGGTTACTTTTAAGATATCCTGTTTTTCTTTGGTGTCCTGCAGTTTTGCTGTGACCTGTCTGGGTCATTGGCTTCTTGAATCTATGGAGTTTTTATTAATTCTGGGACATTCTCAGTCATTATTTCTTCAAATATTGCTTCTGCACAATTCTTTGCTTCTGGAATCTCAGTGAAGTGTAAGTTAGGCTTTTAATTTTATCCTCCATGCTTCTTAACCCTCTGTTACACTGTACATCTCTGACCATCTGTTCTGCATCCTGGATAATTTCTTCAATTTTATCTTTCAATTAACTAATTCTCATTTCAGTCATGTCTAATCTCCTATAAACCCAATATATTTGAAATTCTAATGATCACATTTTGATTTCTAAGAGTTCTATTTGATCCCTTTAAAAATTTTCCTTGCTCTTTACGTATTTGCAAGCCTCTCTTGTAGTTACTGAAACATAGTGAACTGCGGTCCCCAATCCCCGGGCCACAGACCGGTACCGGTTCATGGCCTGGTAGGATCTGGGCTGCACAGCAGGAGGGAGTGGCCGGAGACCCAGCAAAACTTCATCTGTATTTACAGCCGCTCCCCATCGCTCACATCACCACCTGAACCCTGCCTCCTGTCAGACCAGCAGCGGCATTCGATTCTCATAAGGGCGCGAACCCTACTGTAAACCGCGCAAGTGAGGGATCTAGGTTGTGTGCTCCTATGAGACTCTAATGCCTGATGGTCTGAGGTGGAGCTGAGGCGGTGATGCTAGTGCTGGGGAGCGTCTGCAAATGTAATAAATGTAATGCACTTGAATCATCCCAAACCACTGCCTCTCCCTGCACCCCCTGCTCTTGTGGGAAAATTGTCTTCCATGAAGCCAGTCCCTGCTGCCAAAAAGGCTGGGCACTGCTGATAGTAAACATATTCTATATATGCCCAATAATTTCAATATCCGAAGTGTTTGAGGGTCTGATGATGCTATTTTTTTCTTCAGGTTTTCATTCATAATGGCTTGCTTATTGTGTGTGTGTGTGTGTGTGTGTGTGTGAATTCTGACTGAGCTACTCATGTGGCTGATGGTGCACAGGATTCTTTGAGACCTGAGATAAAGGTGGGTTCCTCTAGAGGGGTTTGTGCTTGTTTTTAAGCTGTTAAGCTCACTGCTTGTCTGGGGCCACTTTAGGTTAAATTCTCCACTTAAGGGTCTTCAGACCCCCCAGTGGTGAGCATTCGGCTGCAGGCGCGCGTGTGCCGTCTTCCCCTCTCTCTTCAGCACGGCCACTTCAGAGAGGTCGTTTTCTTTTCTCTCTTTAGACTCCTGGTTTGCGTGGGGATGTGGACTTATTCCTGGTTCTCCCCTTACAATAGGGGTGTGGCTCCTTAGGGTCCCTGCTTTAGTAGGGATGTTTTCTGTTAGACTCCCTACCCTGGCTGAGGCAGGATTAGGCACTTTTCTCCGCTTTCTGAGCCCCGCGGGCTGTAAAAATGAAAACTCAGGCTTACCCAGTTTAGTAAATAACCCAGCCGCTCTGGGTTTCTTCCTTCACTCACTGTTTAGCTTGAGTATTCTTTATTTTCTTATCAACTCATTTATCCGCTTAATAAGTTTAAAAACAGGCTGGGTGTGGTGGCTCACACCTGTAATCCCAACACTCTGCGAGGCCGAGGCAGGAGGATTTCCTGAGGCCTGGAGTCTGAGACCAGCCTGGGCAACATAGTGAGACCCCATCTCAAAAAAAAAAATCAGTCAGGAGTGGTGGCGCACACCTGTGGTCCTACCTACTTAGGAGGCTGGGGCGGGAGGATCGCTTGAGCCCAGGAGTTTAAGGTCCCAGCCTGGGTAACAGAGGGAGACTCTGTATCTAAAAAACTAAAAAGTCTTATCTGGTGTTTTCAGTTGTTTCCAACTTCCCGCTTGCTCCAGGTGCCTACTCCACTTTGTCAGAATCGGAAATCAAGACCATGTAAACTGTGGCCTATCTGAGAGCAGGGATTTTTTCTTGCTATTTATGTTATGACTCTTATAGATTCTGTCTAGTTTTGTGTCTGGCACACATACTGAGGCCACAGGCTAGATCCTCTCTAAATGTTAATTGAGTAACGAGTGGCCGAGTAGGTGAGTGAATAATGAGTAGATTAGCGGATAAGATGGAAGATCATCATATTACAGAGGAGGAAATTGAGGCCCAAAGAGGCCAAGCGACTTTCCAAAGCTATGCAGGAGTTGATAGCTGAGCCAGCACTGTGTGAATGAGGCCCATGAAGGATGGCCAGGGCCTGGCTCAGACCAGGCACCCTCGACCTCTTTATCAATTACTTGGGAAATGATAATACTAACCAACACCTACTGAACACGGCCTTATGTGTTAGGCACTTTTTAAGTGCTTTACATACGTTAACTCAATTCTCACAGCAAGCTTGTGAGGTACTTATTATTCTCATTCTACAGATGAGGAAACTGAGGCACAAAGAGGCAAAGCAACTTGCCCAAGGTCATTCACCGAGTAAAAGTGTCAGATCCAGGATTCAAACCCAACCAATTCTAGATCCAGAGCTCCACCCAACAGGTGCATTAAGAATGTCTGTAACCGTGAGTGACAGGTGTGGGTGCAGAGGTGTGTAGGGGCCAAGGTCTGGGCAGTTCCTTGGCTACGTGGCAAGGGGACCTCAGCTCTTCATTTACCTGTTCCCACTTCCCACCCACCCATGCCCACTGTTCCCACCATGCGGGGCCTGAGAGCTGCCAGCTGTGTCTACACGGGACTGGAAGGATGGAAACTAATTCCAGTGGACAGAGGACTCCCAGGACTCCAGAAGTTTGCCCTCTGCCTGATTAAAAGCTAAACACACCCAGTTAAAGAGCAATCATCCCAGTTAGGCAGACCCCAGGCAGGCTGGGCTTTAGGAAAGCTGTCTGACTGTCACCCTCTTCCCTCTGCCCCTCAAACAAAGGCAGCAGAATGTCCTTTAGGACGTGCCCAGCAGAGACTGGGATGGAGTCCTTCGTGTGGCCTTTAGCATTACAAGAGCCACACCCTGCAAACACTAGAACCATGCCACCTCGCGTTTTCACAGTGGTCATCACTTCATTCATTCATCCATCCATTCATTCATTCATTATCAGTTCAGTAGACACCAACCGAGGACCTGTCTGTGCCATGTACTACTCGAAGCTCTGGAAATACAGCCAGGAACAAGGGGCACAGTCCGTGCCCTCAGGGTGCTCGCAGGCAGGTGGGAGATGCAGACCCGAGGACCAGCAGCTGGGTGGGACACAGTGCCGGGAGTGCTGTGGTTGGACCTGCCACAGGGGTCAGGGAACCTCTCTGGGATGTCTGGATTGGGAAGTGCTCCTCTTGTGTTTCTAGCTTGACTCTTGCCACGGCTTCTTAGCCAGGAACAAGGCCAGCGAGGTGGTGCCACTTGCTTAGGCTCCACAGGCGGGCCAGGAGCAGAAGCTGGGCCCCTGGCTTCAGTGCTGGGAGCCCACACTGGATGGCCTTGGACATGCTACTCAACTGTACCGAACTGTAGTGTCTTCATCTGTGAAGAGTGTGCGGCCCTGGACAGCCCAGGAGTGTGGGGGGTGGGGATGGGGAAGACCTGGAATCAGCGGCCAGGAGGATGCTTCCTAAGTCTTGAGTGTTGTGCACATGATTTGAGTTATTATGGTTATGATGCCAGGGGCTCAGGGTTTGGCCTGAGTGAAAGCAGCTCACACGGTGCCCCCACCCCGCCCCACCACCCTTAGAGCTGAGCTGGCCCAGGTTCCCGACTCCTGAACTGGTGACTTAGAACCAGCAGGGACGCGGGCAGAACGTGGGGGAGTGTTCTCAGACTCTGCACTCGTGGATCCCTCCACGGCAGGGATTCTGATAGTCCCTTGGGTGAGGACAGCTCCTCTGTCCCTTCACTCGCCTGTTCATTCACGTATCTACCCTCCATCCACCCACCCGGCCACTCACCTGCCCGCCCCAAGAAGAGACAAGCCTGAAGTATAAACAGCTGGAGAAGCTCTGGGGCCAGTGTGTCTCCAGTTATTATTTCCTGTCCCCCTAGTGTCCTTTGAGAAGCTCTTGGAAAAAAGGGTTTCTTGGGCGAACAGATACGGGGAAGGCAGTATCTTCTCCACCGCCTCGTGGAGCTTCGCAGCGCACACCCGTGTAGTAAAGGCTCCTGAGAGGTCCCGCGGGAAAGAAACCTGCTCACGTTTTTTTCTATTGCAATGTTCCCTAGACCTTTTTGACCAAGGAACACTTTGTCATGGAGTACCTGTAAGCCTCCCAGGGAATTAATGATTCGTGAAATACACTTTGGGAAGCATTCCTTTCAGCACGAAATCTTTTTTTAATTATAATGACTTGCATGGAATATTCATAAGATCTGCTATATACCTACCTTCTCACATAGGGATGACTTGCCACTCGGCACTCTGTTGGCACATCATGGACCGTATCACCACGAATAGCACTGTGTTAATATAGTGATGCGTTGTCACTGATAGGAGCTAGTGAAGGGACTCAAATTAGTTTAAGTTCTCACCTTTGAGAGAATGTTTTTGTCTTTCCCTTTTGTGAGCAGCAGAAGCTGTTGTTTGTTTGCTTCCTATTATTGTCCACGTACCTGCCAGGGATTACCACAAATTGAAAACAATAAAGCACCAACCTCATTATAATTGTATGTAAACTAAGAGTCAACAGGCTCTGAGTGAAGACCTGACCAGCTCTCTCTTTTTCTTAATGAGCTTGAAATTTAGTGCATGTATTTTGTGCCACGACTTTTGGCTACTCAAAGGCCTTTGGGGAGAATTTGCTGCTTTTCTTCTATGTTCTGCATACGGGAGTATATAGGATGTGACCCTATATGTGGAGTGTAACTAAACCACAGGAGAGGGAAGGCCTTCTGTGAATCATATGGGGCTGGTATTAGATAAGAATGTTGTCTTCAGGGGCAGACAGTCCTGGGGCTTGAATCGTGGCTCTTACCTCTTCCTAGCTGTGTGATCTTGGGAAAGTTGCTAAACCTTTCTGAGACTCAGTCTCCTTATTTGAGTATGGAAATACCTTCCTCACATGTTTGTGGTAAATATTAAGTGAGGTTGTGCATGCAAAGTGCTTAACAGAGTGCCTGCCATGTAGTAGATGCTCAGTAAATGGTGGCAAGACCGGGACTAGGGTGCGGCAAGCCAGTTGCCCAGGGCACAGAAATTCACAAGGTACCCTTGGACTTGTGCAGGCACGGGGTGGCACCTGGAGTGAGTGTGTCTTGGATGTCGTGCTTGCCTCATGCTCGTCTCCACCCTGGCTAGCAGGATGCTGTCACCCCGCAGTTCTGAGTCTGAGCACCTGGAAGACCTCAATTAGATGAGAGAGACCCAGCCCCACCACCTGTAACTGCCTCCCACCTAAGGCAGCAGGTGGGCCCAGTGGGAGGACGGGCTGCAGATGACTAAAGCTGCGCCTGGGGAGAGATGGGACTGGGGGGGTGAGCAGTAGGAAGGCTGAAGGTGCCTGCTTGCCTGGGCCCTCCCAGGGCAGGAGCCACCATGGAGCCCCTGAGTGGGGGCAGGGCCTCTGCCATCCGGGCTGGACCCCTTCTTCCCTGATAAAACTTTTAAAAACACAAACAGAGGCTAGAGCAGCATTTGCATAAATCTCATTAGAAAAAGTGCAAGTTTCATAAATCTTGTGATAAATTAGTGTGATATCGTTCTCAACGTGATGTATTAATTTTAGGGCAAAATGAATGGTGCTGTGATCATTGTGGGTAATTATGAGTCTCCTCAAAGAGGAAGTGATTTCTGGAGGGACTTTTCTGGCCTCCTTCGAGGTGGGAGGGTGGGAGGAGAGGAGGGCTGAGGGAAGGGTGTCTTTCTCACCTGCTTTTCTGGTTGTACCTTTCTGAGTTTCTTTTCCGCTGTCAAAAGGTGAGAAGAAGTTGGGTTGCATCTCTGGCTAAGGGGTGGACAGTGGGACGCAGAAGGCGATGGGATTCTGAAGTCAGGCCTCGAGGCCCAGATTCTCTAGAGCCAGTTATCTTTGAAAGGAGTTTTTAAGGGCTAGGACCTGGGCCCATGGAAGCTCTAACCCAGGGGTTTTCAGAAATGTGGTCGTGACCAGCAGCATTAGCATTACCTGGGAGCTTGCTAGCACTGCGGATTCTGAATCAGAAACTCTGGGTGGGGTCTAGGAACCTGCGTTTTAAGCAAGCTGTCCTGGTGATTCTGATGCATGCTCACGTTTGGGAATCACTACCCTAACCCAGCGGTTCTCAACTTGGCTGCGCGCTGGAATCACTTGGGGAGTTATAACAAAATACACTGATGCCCAGGCCCTGCACTAGACCAGTTAATTAAAACAGAATCCTTGCGGGGTGGGGCCTGGGCATCCTTATTTTTAGAAGTTCCCCAGTGATGCTAATGTGAAATCAGGTTGACGTGCACTACTTCAAAGCCACCAATTAACTTTTTTTTTATATATTGGGATTTGGAAAAGTTCGAACTGGGAAGGGACAACAGAGAAAATAATTTTTTTCTTTTTTGCTCTGCCTGTGGATTGGCCTAAGCTGAATGTGCCCCACTGTAGCTAGGGACCCACGAGTATGAACACGTGGGGACCTGGCTGAGGTCCCTGGCTTCCGGGTAGCAGTGGTTCCCACCCTTCCTGCGCAGCAGCATCATCTGGGGATTTCGAACTTTCCAAAGCCCAGCTGGAGCTGAGACCAATTAATCGCCACCCTGGGGGTATGTGACACAGGCACGGGTATGGTTTGAAAGCTCCAGGTGATTCTGATGCACCAACAAGTTTGGGAGCCACTGACCTGTAGGCTTTCTTAGACCACAGTTTCCCAGACACGTCCTGAAGATTGAAGGAGCCTCAGACATCACCGAGCCTCCGGATATCAACTTCTCAGCCCGTCGGAGTCACTTGGGTGGTTCTGTTTGTTTCCAAACCCTGATGCTTGACTCCTACCTTGAGATTTGAGGTCTGGGGTCGAAAGTGCTACAGGTGGCTCTAACGTGCAGCCAGGGCCGAGACCCACTGGGCTGCAGTAACCCTTTTTGCACTGGGACAGAGCCCTGGAGGAGGAAAGGCCACTTGGAGGTGGCAGCCTGTTCGTGGAGAGTCACCCTCCAGCCGGGCACTGCCCTCCCCCATGGTCACATTGAGGGGACTGTGATGGATTACATGAGCACAGCCTTACTCTTGAGCTATGGGGAGTGTGATCGGTGACTTCATCTTGGAGCTCAGGGCAGGAGAGGAGCACGAGGGTTGCTTGTGAGCAGGAGGGAGCCAGCATGTGCCGGCCAGTGTTTGGATAATCTCCTCGTGAGCCTTTAATGGCCTGCAGTGCTCTGTTTATTTTAATGATAATGTCAAGTTCAATTTGCCGTCATTTTTCCACATTTCCTTTTGTAAAGTTAACTGAACAATTCAGTGAATTGAAAAGTTTCAGGAGAGGGGAAAAAATGCCCACCCCACTATTATCACTGTTATTAAATCTGGTAGCTACCGTTTGGCTCTTCGAGCCCTGAGACAGGACTTCAGCCCCTGTGGGCCTGGGAGAGGCAGCAAGGACTCAGGAAGGTCAGACAGAACATTCCAGAGCCCCTTTATTCATGGCTGTTTCGTGCTCAGGCTGCTATTTCTGGGTAGAAAAAAATATCCAGTCTCCCATGGACCCTGGCTGCTGGCTCCATGGTAGCTCATTCCCTAAGTATCTTAACCAGATTATCCCCCTGGAGAGCCAGGACCGGGTGGTCTGTGCCCTTCTGTCCTTCAGTGCTAAACACCTGCCCTGAGCATAGTATGTGGCAGACAGAATCTTAGTATCGTACATATTTTAACTGGACGGGACCTCGATGTGGTGTAGCGGAAAGAACATTTTACGGGGAGCTCGGGGACAAATTTAAGTGTCAGCTCCACCACCTGCTAGCAGTTCAGCTGGGTGGCCCTGGACTCATCACCAGGCCACGCAGCTCTGGTTTCTCCTTTGTAAAACAAGCTTGCCGGCCACATCAAGAGCGCAGACATGTGACACACGTAAGCTACCTCGCCCCTGCTTGCATCACTACCAGATCGCAGCATTCTTCCCTGCTGCACGCTACGCCTCCGTGTGACGCCCAGAAACTGTGACCTACCTGGGGACCGGCATGGGCACATGCAACTCAACCCAAGGACCTCCGTGCTTTGGCCATTGACACCAGCCCCCTCATGGGGAGAAGGGGAAGCTCAGAGAGGTGAATGATTTGCCCACAGTCACACAGCCAGTTGCTTTGGCTGAGCGTGAACCAGGGCCAGCACCGTCAGTTCTGTGCCTGGCCGATTCTCTCAGTCTTACGAGAGGGAATTCTCTGAGGCTGCCTTGCTCCCAAAGCTTCTCCTGTGTCCCAAGCTTCCAAATCCCTGTCCTTGGACTCCATGGAGCGCTTGTCCTGAGGGTCGCAGCCCCTGGACCAGACAAAGGGCAGGGACACAGCTCTACAAGTGCCAAGTGTGCAAACAGCCCCAAGCCCATGCACGGGGTTGTGGGGACTTAGTGCCTGCGACCCGGCCTGGCAGCCCTCAACAAATGACGGCCCTCGTTTGCTATGTTGTGCTAGAGCCAGAACAGCTCCAGGGTTCTAAGAGTCAGGGCTAGGTCCTTCAATTATTGGCATTCAACATCTGATCTTTCCTCTTGGGTATATTAATTTTAAAAAAGGTGTGTGCGAAATGAAAGGAAATCAGTACAGCAAAGGGATATCTGCACTCTCAGGTTTACTGCAGCTCTATTCACAATAGCCAAGATGTGGAATCAACGTAAGCGTCCTTCAGAGGATGAATGGATAAAGAAAATGTGCATAGACAAAACGGAATACTATTTGGCCATAAAAAAGAAGGAAAGCCTGTCAATTGCAGCAACATGGATGGAACAGAGGTCTTTTTGTTAAGTAAAATAAGCCGGGCACAGAAAGACAGATTTACTTATTCTCACCCACACGTGGGAGCTAGAAAAGCGGATCTCTCGGAGGTAAAGAGTAGACTGTGGTCACCAGAGGCTGGGAGGTGTATGGGGGGATGGGGATAGAGGGGATGGTTAATACAGTTAGATAGAAAGACAAAGTTCTGGTGTTCGATACTATAGTGAACAATAATTTATTGTATATTTCAAAAGAGCTAGAAGAGAAGATTTGAAATGTTCTCCACACAAAGAAATGGTAAATGTTCCAGGTGACGGATATCCTACAATACATACCCTGATTTGATCCTCGCACGTCGTGTGCAGGTAGCAAACTATCACACGTACCCCCTGTTTATGCCACCAGCACCTCTGGTTTGTATTGTCCTGCTCTGTTTAATGCCCCCTTCTTCCCGGACTAGCCGCCCCTTGGCCAGCCAGGCGTGTGTTTGCCAGGTGAGTGGCAGCCCCTCCTCTGACTCTCAGGCGAGAATGGCATCTTGGTGGTGGATGGGAAGGGGGCTGTGGGAAGCCAGGGTGTCGGAGGGGTGCCCCCCACAGTCCCTGCCCCAAGGGTGCTCACCTCCAGGCCAGGGTCCAGGGCCACCTGGAGGCCCCCACAGGGGTTAGTTGCTGTGGATGAGAAGAAGGCTGTGTTCAGCTTCTGGATTTGGGGCTGGGCTAAAGGACTTTGTGAGAAAAGCTTTGAGGGTGGTGGAGTCAGAGAGACTTGGGTTGGAATCCTGGCTCTGCCACCTCCTGGCTGTGTGACCTTGGGTAAATCACTTTACCCCTCTGAGCCTCAGTGTTCTTACCTGTGTAGCAGGGATGTAACCCCTCTCTGTAGGGCCATCGTGAGGAGTAAATGACAGAGTGAGTGAATGAAAACCGTTGAGTGCGGTGCCTGCCAAACAGTGGTGCTTAATGAACGCTAGTCAGCTCATGCGTCTACTCTGAGTGGGCGCAGTTGCAGGAGAGAGCGGGTGTGAAAATGGCCTGTGGGTTTTAGACACAGGGACAGTTCCCTTTATCCAGGGCAAGGCGTTGGTCAGTGGAGGGCGGGCTTGGAGGCCACCTGTCTCCCAGGAGAGAGGCGGCCAGTGTCCAATCTCTCTCTATCCCCTCTGGCTTCTCCCAGGTGGGTATAGGCAGAGCCTGGGACAAATAATAGCTCCCCTGAGGTCAAACCAAGTTCAGGACCCATGGGGGATTAGAGAGAAGGAGGCTGGCCAAAGGCCGGAGAGTGGGGAGGGGGAACCTAAGACAAATGATGAGATTATCCCCAGGAATCAAGGCACTTAACTGGCCTGTCTGGTCCCAGAGGAGAGACAAATGAGATTGCAGGCTCCAAGGCCAGTTCAGGCTCTGGGGGGGCCCATACCAGGGCGAGGGGGAAGGAGAAGGCCCTGGCTCTGGCAGAGACCAAGGTCAGACCAGGAGGAGGAGGTGGGACGGGGTGAGGGCTGTGTGTCAGGCCACATGGCCATAGTGGGGGTGATTGGGGTGCAGAGTGGTTATTCTCAGAAAACCCTGGTCATAACCCGTGGCCTTGGAATTCGGGGTTGGGACCTGCCATCTGCGTCTCCTTGGCCCAGCTACTCCCCGAGGCACAGCCCTTTCCCAGCCAGGGCCCTTGCATCCCATTCCCCAAAATGAGACGGGGCTTTGTCTGGTTCTCATTTCAACCGTAACTCATGCCTGTTTCTGAGCTAGCCTGTAGACTCCAAGGCTGGTCCTGTTCCTCCTGAACCTGGTAGAGGCAGACTGCTATGCTAGATTCTGGGCCCCTGGATGGGACGGGACGGTAGATCATGGCTGATGTGAAGTCCTTTTAGGCCATAGATTGCAAAAGATTTGCTTTCCCATGCCTTGTGGGATTGATTATAGTGGCTGCATGGAACCCAGTGCTGTGAAGGATTATGAAGTTGATATAGATTGAACAGAAAAGGGTGCTATGATTGATTAGTAAGGTCTGTGTGATAAAGAGATGTGCCTGGCCAGCTCCCTGGCTCCTAGAGGACCAGTAGTTAATCATGGGGCAGGGGAGAGGGGGTGAGGAAGAGGAGAAGGCAGATATGCCAAGCATGGCCCAGAACACAGCCTGTGCCTTCGAGAAGTGGTGGCCTCCGGCCTGCTGTGCAGAGCCACAGACAATCTGAGAGCAGAGAGGAGAGAGAACTTCGTGGCAGAGGTGGTGTTTGGGGCATGCATTTAAGGTTGGCTGGGATTTGAGAGCCAGCGAGGGAGGGAAGGGCCTTCCAGGCTGAAGGAACAGCAGCAGCAGAGGTGTGGGAGCGTGCAAGGCCAGGGTGTGCTTGCGGGCTGACACCCGCAGTCTGGCAGGCTGGGCCCAGGGGTGCAGCGGGAAATGTGAGTAGCCAGGGAGGTTGAGGACGTGTCGGGAGGAGCATGGGACATCATGGCAAGGAATTCGGTTTTAATTCTCTGGGAACTATGGGAGGTGCTTGAGCAGAGGGTGTGAGCAATCAAAGGTGTGCTTCAGGAGGTACACTGCCGCAAGGGGGAAGCACGGCGTGTTCTCGTACCATCATTCAAAACCCTCTCCGTGTTTTGAGAATAAACATAGCTTTCCTCTTCCTCCCACCAGAAAAAATAAAAAGCGTTGCAGCCTGCCACTGCCCTGAGCCCCTGGCCCACCCCTGTCTAGCAGGCGGAGAGCCACAGCTCTCCAGGAGCTGCACGGCACCAATCCCAGCCTCGCCCTCTCGCAAATAACAACAATAATAGCAATAACAGTCATCTCAGCCATCAGCATGGGCCCAGCAGGGCCTCGGAGGAAGCTGTGATTGTCCGCCCCTTTCCTGGAAGAGAGACACGGCCTGCCGCTGAGGGGTGAGCCCACGGAGGAACACGTGTCACCAGCCCTGCTCCTCCCTGGGACCTTTGCCGTCTGCTGAGCAGATCCCTACCTGGCTTCCGGGATGGGGTCCACCGCCCCAGGATGGGGACTCAGCTCTGAGAAGAGGGTACCCAGTCCCCAGGATAGGGTACAGGGCCAGTTTCTGAGAGACTCGCCCCTAGCCATTGCACAACTATGATTCCACCTGCATCCAAAGCCAAGTGCTATGGGTTTGGGCATTACTAAGTTTCGATTAGCCATGCTTTTCCCCGTCCATTAGTGCACATAATTAAGAATTAACTTGCTATCCACTCTCTTCTCGTCAGGCTCAGAGATCTTCGTGACTGTTGGGAGCTGTCTTCTCCTACCACCTCTAGACAGTTGGCAGGACTCACTGTCTACTCAATGACTATTTGTTGAGTGCTTCCGGGGTGCCAGCCCCTGCGCTGGGCTTAGGGATACGACAGGGAATGTGACAGGTCAGGCCGCTGCTCCCATGGAGCTTACACAGGTGTGCTGTTGGCAGGCAGGGTGGGTTGGAGCAGGTGGTTAGCAAGTTGAGTGGATAAACAGATCCTTTCAGAGAGAGGACTGTGAAGACAGTCGCTTGGGGTGTGGGGACTCTGGGGGGTCAGGTGTCTTGTCAGCCAGACTCTATTCATCTGATCAAGAATTTGAGAAAACCCTCCCAAGACAGTAACTCTTGAGCTGAGAGGTGAAGACTGGGAAAGCGGCAAGTAGTGACCTAGGGTAGGAACATTCCCAGAAGAAGGCACAACCGGGGCAAAGGCCCTGAGGCAGCCACAAACTTGGCCTGTTCGGGAACAGGGAGACGGCCTGTGGGGCCAGAGAGGGGTGAGCCCAGGGAGCCTGTGAGATGCAGAGGATATGTTATCTTGGGCTAGATCTCTTGGGCTTTGGTCATGGTCTGATATAAGGGTTTTTTTCCTTAATTTTTAAATTGTGGTAAAATATACATAACATAAAATTTACCATCTTAGCCATTTTTAAGCATATGGTCCAATAGTCTAAAGTACATTCACATTGTTGTATAACCAATCTCAGGAACTCTTTTTATGTTGAGAACAGAAACTCTGTACCCATTAAACAACAGTCCTTCATCCTGCCCTCCCCTGGCCCCGGTAACCACCACTCTACTTTCCGTCTCTATGAATTTAACTACTCCGGGTACCTCATATAAGTAGGAACGTACCGTATTCATCTTTGTGTGACTGTCTCATGTAACTTAGCATAATGTCCTCAAGCTTTATCTCTGTGGTAGCATGTGTCAGAATTTCCTTTCTTTTTAAGGCTAAATAATATTCCATTGGATGTACAGACCATATTTTGCTTATCCATTCGTCCGTGGGTGGGCACTTGGGTTGCTTCCACCTTTTGGCTCTTGTGACCAATGGTGCTATGAACATAGATGTGCAATGATTTCAGCTCTTTAATGTCCTGCGTGAGGCTAGGCTGGGCCCAGCCTGGGTAGGGTTGGTGCAGAGTGGTGGTGGGGGGGTCAGCCTGGCTGGATGAACCCTGAGGGCAGGGGGCCAAGTGCGCAGAATCCTCCCACTGCACCGGTTGAGCCAGGAGCCCTGAGACTGAGCCTTTAAATCATCCTGGGACTGGAGGAGCTTTTCTCTGCATCTCGAATGTGCGCCATAAACCAGGCTGACTTACAGGCGGTACTTACCGGTCCGGTTGTTTATGGCCAGCGTTTTTTTGTGATTGGTGGATGCCTGTACTGTGCCCATTGTTAAATATTTGAATATCGCTCTGCTATAAACAAACTCCAGCACTTCTAAATCGGGCTGTGCACAAGAGTCTCTCGCAGGGAGAGCAGGGGCTGCTGTTTAAAAGTTTACACTCTGGGCTCCCCACCAGCCAACCCCACCATTCCCAGCAGGGCTGGGAATCTGCATTGTAACAAGCTCCGCAGGGGGTTCCAATGCACAGTCTTAGAGGGTGTCTTGTTTGAGTCCCCCCAGAAGCAGACTTGGTGATGAGGTTGTAAGCACAAGTGTTTACTTGGGGAGAAGATTACAGGAAACCCAGGCAGGGGAGTGGGGATGTGAGACGGGGAAGGGAAGGAAGCCGTAAAGATGCATTGTCAACCATGTCAGCACTGTGGCAACTGGAGATTAATCTGTTGGGACACTCCAAGAGCCAATGTAGAACACGTCTCTCTGCGTTATGCCCTTGAGAGGTAGGGGAGCTGTGTCTCTCTTCTTTATCTTCCATCTTCCCACAGTCATTGGCTGAGCTCTGCTAACAGAGCTTCAGTTCCGGGGCCCTCCCAGCCTGTGCTGTGTTGGGGAGCAGCAGTCTCCGATGGCCAGAACCCCTCAGGCAGAGAGTCCCAGGAACTGACAGGTGGAGGCCAAGCTGGTGTTCGGGAGAATGGTGTGTGCCGAGGGGCAGTGGGCAGGGGGCCAACAGCTTCTGCTACAGGGGCCCACCCAGCTCCCATCTCTATCACAAAGGGGCGCCCCAGTCTCTGAATCGTTGCATATCCTCCTTACCGCCAAAAAGAACTCCGAGCCTTCTCCATTACTGGTGGGAATGTAAAATGATGTAGCCACTGTGGAAAACAGTTTGGCAGTTCCTCAATAAATGAAACTTAGAATTACTATATGACCCAGCCATTTCACTCCTAAGAATATACCCAAAAGAATTAAAAACAGGTGTTCAAAAAAAACCATGTGCACAAATGTTCATAGTAGCATTATGCACAATAGCCGAAAGGTGGAAATAACCCACAGGTCCATCAGCTGACGAATGGTTAAGCGTGTTGCATCCGCACGATGGAATGCCACTCAGCCGTACAAAGGAGTGAAGAGCCAACATATGCTACGGCGTGGATGAACCTTGAGAACATCACGCTAAGTGAGAGAAGTCAGACACAAAAGGCCATGTGCTGTGTGATTCTGTTCATACGAAACGTCCCGAATCGGCAGCTCCGTGGGGACAGGAAGTGGATGAGTGGTTGCCGGAGGCTGGGGGTGGGGGCAGGAATGGGAGTGACTGCTTGATGGGTATGTAGTTTCCTTTGGGGGTGACGAAATGTGGTGGCATTAGATAGTGATGATGGTCGCACAACATTGTGAACGTGCTAAATGCCACTAAATTGTACACTTTACATAGTCCAGGTGGTAAATTTCCCGTGATGTGTATTTACCACCAAAAAAAAAAGAGAGCTCCAGGGATCCTACTGTCCCAAGATGCTAGGGACAGTCTCCATTTCTCAGGTGGGAAACAAACCTAGTGTGCGGCAGGTACACCCAGGGTCACTCTGCCAGGAGTAGTTCTCCTCAGTGGCTGCAGCTGAGGGCGCTGGGCTGGAATTGGGAACTCCACACATTGGCCTCATTTCCATAGGAACGGTGCAAACAAACAGTGGTTGCTGGAAGCCTCCGCTAGCGGAGGAAGGAGCCCTGCTTCCCGGGGAAGCCAGGGCCGGCAGCTTCTGCAGAGCGGTGGAACAGTGCTGGGCGGGGGAGTATGTGCCCAGCTGGAAAATTGCGGGGCGTCTCGTCTTAAATACAATATTAAATCAGCACCTCTAATTAGTACACTTAGAAAAGGTCACTAACAATTACCTGGGACACAAAGAAGGCATGAGCAGGCAAGAGCCCATGAGGAAGCCAAAAAGGACCATTTTGAGCGGCGCATAATTGAGGGGAAAATGGATAAAAGTCCAGGAAATTACAGGGTGGGTGACAGCAGCTGATGGCTGCATCCCTGTCCTGCCCAGTGCCCCCCTTCTTGGAAGGACCTGAGCGTCAGGGCTGAGAGAGCCATTTGGGCCCAGTTGTGCAGCCTTGGCCGGAGGGCCAGTGTGGCCTTCCCAGAATCCATCCCCTTGGCTGCTGGGAGCCTGGCCCCACAGCCCCCACCTGGGCTGGGCCCTGGAGGAGGTTGGCAGGTGAGGTCTGCAGTCCAGGGTGCGCAGACTGCCACAGACTCATTGTGCTGTGGACAAGCAGGGCGCCTACGGGCCTCAGTGTCCCCCTCTGGAATCTGCCCAAGGCATTGGGAAGTAGCTCAATGTTTCTCAAACTTTGCCACTGAAGGTCACCTGAGGACAATGGAAAGGAAATGTTTATTCCTGGAAGTCAGGGTGGGAGGCTGGAAATTCTCTTACAGCTTTAGGTTATATCTTAAAAAATAAATGTGACCTTCTGCTCTCAATATGTTCCTGTTTGTTTTAGTATAAAATTGTTGTTTGTCATTGAACAATGCAGATTCTTTGGGAGGATATGCTTGGTTTGTCTATGACTTTCACATACCCTCTCCTGTACCATCTAGAAAGAGCATTGACCTGGGAATCTGGGAGTTTGGAAGCTTGGGTTTGAGTCCTGACTTTGTTGCTCACCACCTTACTTTGGGCAACTTGCTAAATGCTTTCAGCTTCTCTGTCTCTAAAATGGGAAGGTTGGGCTCTGAGGTTGCTCCAACTTTGTTCCATGATTTTACTCCTGCTTCTCCCATTTCTTACCTCCTCCCATCGCATGGGATGCTGCCATGTCCTACTCTGTTGTTCGGCTGCTTGACCTTGGAGAGGCTGTTTTGCTTCTGTGAGCCTCAACTTTCTAATCTATAAAATGGGTAGAATAATGATTACCACTCAGAGTTGCTGGGGGGATTAAAGAGAGAATCTGTGAGAATGGAGCTAGAGTCTAGCATATCATAAGAGCCTCGTGAATGCCCTGTATCTTCTTCTTCCAAGTTTTGGACTTCCAGTTACAGTCTGATAGAGTTATGTCTATGGAAGTCCTAAATCTTGAGTTCACATATCAAGTGTTGAGATGTGTGAGGTTTGGAAACAGATGTGGGCGCTGGGCCCCAAATGCCTGGGATGTGGATTCCATCTCAGCCATTCACTAACTGTGAGGCCGTGGTAAATTACTTCGTCAACTCTTTGTTGCCCTGTTAAATGGGGAGAATAATAGTAAGGACTGAATTAGATAGATAGTACTAGGAAATCCCTTAGTTCAGTCCCTGCCTTATGATTAGGGCTCAAAAATGTTAGGTATCATTGTCATGGTAGAACTGTTCTTTTATTTTTATTTATTTATTTGTTTGTTTGTTTATTTTGAGACAGAGTCTTGCTCTGTTGCCCTGGCTAGAGTGCAATGGTGTCATCATAGCTCACTGCAGCCTCAAACTCCTGGGCTCAAGTGATCCTCCTGCCTCAGCCTCCTGAGTAGCTGGGACTATAGGCATGTGCCACCATGCCTGGCTAATATTTTTTATTTTTAGTAGAGATGAAGTCTCTCTCTTGCTTAGGCTGGACTCGAACTCTTGACCTTAGGCAGTTCTCCTGCCTCGGCCTCCCAGAGTGCTAGGATTATAGGCGTGAGCCGCCGCACTCAGCCAGAACTGTTCTTTTTAAAAGTTCACTTACAAAAGCTCATTAGCCTTTTTTGCTAGATAAAATGTCTAGGATTTGGAATCCTTCTTTCAAACTTGATCCTCAGAGCTATTTGGTAAATATGTGAGTCAGTATTTGGGGAATAAGATGTCTGTTTCATTTTATAGTGTAAAAAAGAGCTTGAAAGAAGCGCTTTGCCCAAGGCCATGGTTCTGATTCTAACTGCCCCTTTGAGGATGGGATGAAGACTGTAGACATATTCTCTTCAGAAAATGACACGCTGTACACTTATAACATTTTGTGTATAGTTCATGGGGGTTTAAGGACCTCCTGAAGCTAAGGTGACCAACTGTCCCAGTTTGCCTGGGGCTTCCTGGTTTTAGCACATAGACTGGGAAATGCCTCAGTCCTAAGCAAACCAGGGCGGTTAGTCACCTTACCTGAAAACTACACAGGGAGCTGTGAACCGCAGGAGAAGATGCTTCTTACACAGGGTACAGGCCAAGCATCCTGATGCCTGGGTGGCCTCTGCCCCAGACTTTGCTTCCTGGTGAGGGATGACACCTACCTCTCAATCCCTTTCTTGAGGATAGGAACTAGAGCTTGTCACCCAGTTCTAGACTGGAGTTCCTTACGGCTGAGCTACATCTTCTTAAGCTCTCTGCATTCCAGTGCTTATCACAAGGCCAGCACCTGGTCATTCTTGAATGAATGCCAGAACATTTTGCAAAATATTCTGAATTAGAAAAGGTGCTTCCATTTACAAAAGACAGAAGAAACCCAACTCAACTGATTTAGGCCACAGAAAAGTTATCAGGTGTGTGTGGTGGGGGAGGGGGACAGTTATTAGCTCATATAGCTGAGAAGTCCAGAGGATGGAGCTAATATCAGGCACAGCTGGCTACAGACTCTCAACTCGTCAGGAATCTGCCTTTCCGTGCACCATTTGGCTCTGTTTTCCTCCTTTTTGGCCTCATTCTAGGGCAGGCCCTTCTTTGTGTGGTACCAGAGATGGCTGCCAGTGGTGCCAGTGAGCAACCCCAGTGGAAAGACAGCTCCTCTTTCCCAGTTGTTCCAGCAAAAGTCCCAGGGCTGGCTTTGATTGGCTAGTTTGGGTCACATGCTCATTCCTGAACCAATCATCATGACCAGGGAAATGGAATGCTCTGATTGGCTACGGCTGAGTTATGTGCCCTTCTTTGAACATATGACTGAAAATGTTGGCCTACCCTCATCTGAGCCACTTAGAGAGGGGGGTCTTCAAACTAAAATCAGAAAAAGGGATTAGGCAAAAGTTGCAGCTGTCCAGTATGCACCCAGAACATGGTGAATGATGGTTCCCTGCTACTGCCATCAGTAGGGCCGTGACAAGTGGGCTAGGGTGGAGGTGGGGAGCCTGGGTCAGAGCCCAAAGGTGCACAGGGGTTCTTGTGATGATCGGGGACCTGCTGGAGGTTTGTTGAGTGGCTGCTCCCTGCTAGGAGTTGAGCCACCTGAGCTAAGTGTCGAGGAATGAACCTGACCTCCCATATTTGCCCTCTGCTCTCTCCCTTGGCTACCCCAGGTTCCTCTGTGACCCAGTTGCTGGCCCGAGACATGGACAATGACCCCCTGGTGTTTGGCGTGTCTGGGGAGGAGGCCTCCCGCTTCTTTGCTGTGGAGCCTGACACGGGTGTGGTGTGGCTCCGGCAGCCACTGGACAGAGAGGTATGGCTTGCCCGTTGCCCTGCCCCAGTCCTTTCCTGGGGGCAGGAGCAGACCCTGGGGCAAGGGTGGCTCATCATCTTGTAGGGGCCTTCCTTTGAGACCCCATTCTGACTCCGAAGAAGCGTCTTCGTGCCTGAGTGGTATCTCTCTTCAAGGGCCAATGCTGATGTCTGGAGTTAAGATTAGAACAGGATGCTGAGGGGTTTCTCAAAGCAAGGGGCAACGTTGGATAGACAGGAAGGACAGTGACCCTGGGTTTATCCTCTGTAGAATGAGGCTCCGTGGGGAGTACATGGCTACTCTCACTCCCACCAAATGTTCCCCCAAAGGACGTTTTCCAGAGAAGCAGGGATTGATGGCACGGTAGCCCTTAGCAAATTAGGATAAGGGTTTGAACACACCTCAACCTGTGCCCTCTCCTTGCATTTGAGGAAGGGGCAACAGAGATGTCTAGTGACTTGCTCAATATCACACAGCAACTTAGGGACAGAGCCAAGATACCGAGATGCTGGACTTCTCTCTTTTATTGCTGTTTTAAGGGAAGGGTCCATATGCCACACCTGTTTCCTCAACCCAAAGGGCAATGCTAGTTTTTAGGGAAGACTTTGGATATCTGGTCCCAGGCAGGCACATTTCTGGGGCAATACTGGGCCCTCCCACCCCCTCTTAGGACCGGGGACCCGGGACCTCAGCACGCCTCTCTGACTCTGCCCTCTCCCCTCCCTCCCTTGCCTTTCAGACCAAGTCGGAGTTCATGGTGGAGTTCTCCGTCAGCGACCACCAGGGGGTGAGTGTGCCCTGGCCCCTGCCGTCCTGAGAGGCACGTTCCTGGGCGCAGCACGGTGGGTGGAACGAGGCCAGAGGCAGTGGCAGCACTCATTGCCCGCCTTCTCTTGCCAGGTGATCACACGGAAGGTGAACATCCAGGTGGGAGACGTGAACGACAACGCGCCCACGTTTCACAATCAGCCCTACAGTGTCCGCATCCCGGAGGTAGGAGCCGCCAGGGGCGCACCTGGGAGTGTGGGGGCTGCTGCTCCTCGGCCACGGGGTGCCGGTGAGGAGTCGGCGGGGGAGAGGGCAGCTCCGGCTCTTCTCCTGCCCACACCTCAGCCCCGGCGTCAACCCCGGGCAGGTTGGTGAACATGCCGGCACCTCTGGGGATGGGAGCCAGCCTGGGGACAGGAAGGGTGGCCTGCAGTGGGTTGGCGGGAGCCTCGTGCCTGAGACAGGGCCTGCGGTGGCTGAGCCCGACAGCTCCAGCTGGGGTCAGCTGTGGGACAGGGGTTGAGAGGGGCAGGAGTCGCACCTCTTCCCTTCCATTCCCAGCCGGGTGCGGGCCATGGGCAGGCCTGACCCCAGGCCTTCCTGCTGTGGCCAGAATCAGGTCCCCCCAGGACACAGGGAGCTTGCGGTTCCAGGAAGGGCTTTCCCCAGCCCTGCACTCGCCCCCACCATCTCGCAGCCCTGGTGTGTGTACTCCGAGCATGTTTGCATGAGTGCATGCGTGTAAAATCAAGCCATTTCTGGTAATTGAGAAGTACAAATTATTGCATTACAAACGGTTCGTTAATAAGCTGGCTGCTGACGCCTGATGGCACCGGGGTTCTCATCACTTGCTGGCCCTCACCTGGGTGGCTGATGGCAGTCTTACAGGGCTGGCAGTTAGTGATTCAAAGACCCTGTAGGTGGGGGGCAAAGAGCTTCTAACCGGGTGTCCCTCAGGGCAACAGTAAAGGGTTGGGATGGAAATAGTAGGTGATGGAACCCTCTGGAAGAGCAGGTTGGCACCCATGGCATTTGAATTCTAACCCCTTTATGTTATCGGCCCTTGGGTCAGGGAACAGAAAGAGTCTTCAGAGAATATCCTATTCAGTTCAGATAGGAGGTTCGCATGGGAGAGCGACTTGCCTGAGGTCACAGGCTTTGACTTTGAACCTCCTGACTTCCAGGGCAGGCTCAGACTCCCTCAAGGGTGACGAGATCTGGCTCACATGACCCGGTCCCTGGTCCCCGTTACTCAGCTGTTGCGCCAGACGGAGGGAAGGACAAATGCTCGGGTGGGGCTGCAGCAGAGGCGCTGTTCCCTTCCCCTGTCTGGGGTGGGACAGGAGGGTGGGACAGTCCCTAGCATGGGGGCACGGTGCCCTGAGCTGTGGCCGGAGTGCCTGGGGACTGCAGCTTGGCTCCCGCTCTCTTTCATTTGGAAGTCTCCCTAATTTAATTAAGGGCCTCTACGTGCCAGCCTGCACTCCGGGCCCGGGCTCGGAAACCAAGGGCACGGCTCAGAGTTAATGAGCCTCGGACCCACTGCTCAGCTGCCATCCTGGCAGGCACGGCCGCCCTCTGTCTTCCCTCGCAGGGCAGCAGGCAGCAGCACTGGTAAGGGGGCGCGGGGTCACCTCCCTCCTCCCCAGCCCTTGGGCCAGGGCCAGACTTTTCCTTTCTCCTGCTCCAGAAGATGTCGCCTCCAACACCCAGCCTGCTGGAATCCCCCGGGATTCTCCAAACGCTTCTGCCTCCAAGGAGAGAGCCTCTCCGGTCATTCATTTATTTAACAAATATTTATCGAGTGTCTGCTGTGGGCTCGGCTCTGAGCCAGGTTCTCGTTGCACAGAGACCTGGGAGGCCACAGGCATGTGGAATGGCAGGAGTTAGAACTAGAGGCAGGGGACCCTACGCCTAGCCCCTGCTCTGCTCCCAGATTGCTGGGTTCGCTTGGCTGTGTCACTTCACCTCTCTGGGCCATAGTCTTCCTTATCTAATAAAAACGGAGGGCAGGCAGGATAAAGTGGCCTGCTCCTGCCCATCTGATGAGGGGAGCGTAGGCTGAGAGGGGGCGGCTGCAAAGGACACATAGTCCTTGGAGGAAGGCCCGCGTGGTTTACCTGCTTGTGTGCAAACTTGCCCCGGTCACTTCAGTGGCCCGATACTCGATGCCCTAGTTGGGGCTGTTCCGTGTGGCCAGTGGGGATGTGGTGTCACCTGGACGGAGGCCAGGCCACTCCTGACCTGGCATGGCTTGGCACTGACCAGCCCTGGCCTGGTGTGGTCACCTGAGATGGAACTTAGCTGCCCGGCCCAGGCCCCAGCTAGGGTACCCGCACAGGGTCTACTGGCCCCTGGCCTGGGATCGAGCCCGGGGTTTCCTGCTTGCATTGAGTCACCGTGGAACCCCAGGCCCCTGCCCTTGAGAAGTGCGATTCAGTGGCAGAGGCCCTGCGGATGTGAACAGGGTGACAATGCAAACCAGAGAAATGGTGGGGCACGGGGTGGGGCACTGCAGACCCTGTTAGGTGTGAGGGCCAGCGGGCTGCCGGAGTGATTAGAGAAATCTCAGCAGGCTTCCTGGTGTAGGTGTGTTTCCAGCAGACTGTGGCCGAGGTGAGCAGTGGATTCTCCTATGTTGTAGCGTGGGAAGAGGGAGACTGGAGTCAAGAGCCTGGGTTCTAGTTCTAGCTGTGCCAACAACTGGCTGGGTAAGACTTCAGACTTGTCACTGCCCCTCTGCTGGCCTCAGTCCCAACAGCTATCAGACTAGGGAGTTGGACTAGGCCCCTTCCAGGGCCGACATCCCGTGATCTAAGGATGAAATCCAGGAGGAGAAGTTCCTTCTTACCCTTCAGTACTTTATTGCTCCTCGGGGGCTGGCGGAGAAGCTCTTGTGGTCACCTCAGCCACCTGCGCCCTGTGCCCTACCTTCCTAACCTCCCTCCCCAGCTCTAGGGCCCTAGTGAGAATGGGGTCTGTTGTGCCCAATACCAAGGGATAGGCGCAGGGAACACGATACAGGGTGGCAAATCCAGGTCTACATAAGGAAAAACTTTCTAACAATGAGACACCCCCCGCCCCGCCACACACAGTCTACTCCCTGCCTTGCTGAGGATGGACTGAGCTCCCATCCCTGGAGTTAAGCCAGCAGAAGCAGGAGGACCACTTCTCTCGGCAGCCATCCAGCACTGCGTGTTGGGAAAGTGATGAATCAGAGGGTCCCAAACGTGCCCCAGCAGAATTTCTTGGGGGACCAGTTAGGATGCATATTCTCGGGCCCTGAAGTTCTGCATCAGTAGGCTGGGGAGCGCCGGCCCAGGAAGCTACATTTTAAACCAACTCCCCTGTGGCAGTGAGACCAGCCAGGTTCGGGAAGCCCTGGAGGATCCCTCCGGAGGTTTGCTGAGAGGTGCGGAGGGCAGCCCATCTTAGATGAGAACTTTCAGCCCTGCCTGGACATGTGGCCCATGGGGACCCAGGCTCCTCGGGCCAGGAACAGCGGGGGGTGGGGGGTGGGAGGCCGGCCAAGACCAGGCTCCGCCCCTTTCTCGGGAGGAGCTCCCTGAGCCCGCCCACCCCTCCCTGGCCCCCACTCCCTGCGAGAGCCCCCACCGGGGCCCAGCCCCTGCTCGGAACAGCCAGGCAGGTGTGTGTTTGGGTTTGTTTGTTCTGGGTTCCCCTCTCGCCCACCCCTCTCCCCTCACTAAGCTGTTCTCCATGTAATTATCCATTTTCTCAGGGCGAAAGGCCCTGCAATTCACTTGTCGAGGCCCTAACGAGGCAGCGTGGATGCTTTCAAGTCCGTAAAGAAAAGGGAAATCCTGCTAGAATTGGCAACTTAATTCACCAAGCCAGCCTCGACAGACCTCATTAAGTCCCCGTGTATTCATTTCAGGCTAATGGCTGTCACGCTGACTGCTGTTTGATTTGCTGTAATAGACTTTTATGGCGTTGCAATTTGCTCAAACGCGTTTGCCTGTGTCTGTGCCCAGCGGTGCTGCTCCAGCACCTCCGTTAGGGGCGCGTGCCTCTCTTGCTGACCTTCAGCGCTGCCCTGTCCTGCCCCTCCCTGCTCCTCCCGGGGCCACCCTCTCAGCCCTCCGGTGTGCCCCAGTAGGTGACCCTAGTGCCGGGGTGTTTGGGCAGGGGTGGGCGTGAGGTTAGAAGTCAGGGTGTGCCTGGTGGCTCGCGGGGTCAGGGAGTCAGGAGGGCCCTCTGGCGTCTCAGGGATGGCTGTGTCCTTGACATTCTGCCAAGTTCAACTCCTAAGCCGGGCAGTCTAGGCATTTATCCACATGGCCTCGACCTACCTTTCCCAGCTTACCTTTTGGTATTATCTTCTGGTATTCCACCACATGAGTTCTCCTATCAGCCAAAGGGCCAATACGATGGCTATTAATGTGTCTGTCTGTCTGTCTCTCTCTTTAACACACACACAGTGTACTTTTCTGACTAGTACTACAGTTCAGCCTAACTCAACTCTGCCTGTCCTTCAAAGTCCAGATCTGATCCACTGATTTTTTTTTTTTAATGAGCACGACAAACATTTATTGAATAGCTACAGAGCAGGGCCAGGGATTCTAACCTGACTAGACATTCAGGGTAGGGAAAAGGACTCTACCACTTGCCAGCTGTGTGACTTTAGACAGGTGGCTTAACCTCTCTGGACTCCAGTTTTCTTATCTGTGAAATGAGCAACAATATCTGTCTTGCAGGATTATTGTGAGAGGTATAATGATGTAGGTGGGAAAGGTGCTCATCCCAGTTTGTGGTTCATAGGATATTTAGTAAAATGCTGGTGGTTAAGACCAAGGTCTTTGCTCTCAGAGAAGGTAATTTTACAAAGAGAAAGACAAGTAAGTGAATGTCTAACTACACCTAAATCTATTAAATGCCATGGTAGTTTTGTGCATGTACAGCATGATGGAAGCACTGTGGTGTGTACATGGGGGCTATTTATTTGGGGCCTTAGATGATGAGTAGGAGTTTGTTGGAGAAGGAGACTATGGTATTTCTTAATATCATTCACTTTCTAAGATCCTTTGGCCTCTGCATATATTGGAATGTCCCAAAAGGAGAGGTGAACTCTAACCCCTGATCAGAGAGGCTTCTGAGGAGGGACAGTGGCTGTGCGGGTGTGTATCCCTTGCAGGTCCCCACTGTTACCTCATGGAAACAAAGCCGGGCTGGAAGTGGGCCCTCTGGATCTCGGCCCAGGTCTCTGTGACAGGTCCTGCACGGGCCCTTGTTGCCTGTGGCTTCAGGTGACCAGCTCGAGGTGGGGACAAGGCTGCTTGTGGGGATGGGCTAGAGCTGGGACAAGATAACAGGAGATGAGAGATGGAGTCCGTGCCTGAGCCTCGGTGCTGGCTGAGGCAGGGTCAGAGCCAGAGCCCGGGCTCTAAGCCACACGGTCTCTCAATGTCACGGATAAGGACGGGTGAAAGTTACTCATTCCTTGTACCTCCTCACTAGAGGTGGCGAGTGGCGAGGAGAAGGGTGCTCGTAGAGACATTTGTCAATGAAGTCAAATAAATACTTCATTTCTATGGTAATAGTAATAGTAATAATAGGTTGTTGTTAGAGCTGTGTCCTGTGGGATCTCACTGAGCTTCGCCACCACCTCATGGGGCAGTCCCTCCTGTCATCCCCATTCTGCAGACACAGAGGTAGAGAGGTCATATGACCGGCCCAAAGCTGCTCAAGGGAGAGAGCCATGATTAGGAGACAGGCCGGGTGTGTGACTTCGGCAAGGAGCTCCACGTCTCCCTGCAAAGCAGAAATAATTGTCCCTGCCTTGCAAACACTGCCGTGGGGATTGGAGTAAATGAGACGATGCGTGTGGGCCCAGGGTAAGTGAGTGCCCGGTGAATGGCTGTGGCTGTCGTGACGTCCGTCTTTCCCACCAGACCGAGCAGGGCCCGAGCGTGGTCACCTGTGCATCCTCAGTGCCCAGCCCGGGGCCTGGCGCGCAAACAGTGCTCACTGAGCGTCTTTCGAATGGATAGGCGTCCCAAATGGACAGAGCCATGCTGCCGGCTCTGCCTCCTGGGTGGTTGTGAGGCCACGAGGAGCGTTAATGCAGAGTGCTTTGCCCGCCACCTGTCTTACCGAGGCCAGGGGTTCCTTGCTGAGCACAGTGCAGCGTGGGCTGAGGAGCAGCCAGGCCTGGTGCTGGGCTGGAGAGGGCACGCTCACATGGGCCTCACGCCCCACCTTCCTCCCACACCCCGTCTGTGCTGGTGCCCGCCGGTTCCTGGGTCCCAGCCATGCCGTCCTCTGCACTGTGGCATGGGGGAGACCTGGACTGGTAGCCAGATGAGGCCCAGAGCATGCAGAAGGGGACTTGGCCAA